>JAIUZE010067182.1:0-32607 GCA_022085475.1 Heliosperma pusillum
TTCTTACTACTCACAGCATGATATCGTGGTTGTTTGATCTAAAACATAACTCTCATTTTATGGAAAACTGCTCTTACCACTAAATCGTGTTCGTTTAAAGAGAAATACAGCTTTATCCTGTATTTACCAAACGATAAAAACGTCCTTATCAAGTACGGAAACTGAATAATGTTTTGAAGATTAAACTAGGGTACATAGTAACAGTTATCAGAAATAATCAAATCCACTCGAGGAGTTGGAGTACATATGATCCCACTTGACTGAAACGGGCAGATACTCTGTTATTCCCCACTGCAGGTCCACATCACACCTTGCAAGAGTTGTAGGTTCTTAGGACATCAAATGATCACGATGGAACCACAACCAGATCTAGTACCCCAAGTTCGAAACTTGCATGGTAAATATCAAATCATATGAATAAAAGACGAAGAATACCAACAGGAGAAGCGGCCTGCTTTTATTGTACTTCACGGTACACGAGGCAGTTCCTCTCCAATGCCACAAGCTTGTGGCAATGGTGGCACTCCACGTTACCTTGATCGCTCTTTGTCTTGCCTTGTGAGCTACCGCTAGTCTCACCAGGCCCACTCTTGCCTTGCCCTGGCTTTTTGAATTTCGGCTTCCCTACAGCTAGGTTGGCCTTAGCCTTGCCCTTACCTTTTCCCTTGTTGGCAATCATGAGAACGTCATGTTTCAGACTCCCACTCAATTTCAGATCACTCTCTGTCTGTACAAGGAGTGAGTGGAGCTAATGAAGACTCTTTTTCATATCATTCATATAGTAATTTGCCCTGAAAAGGGCAAAACCATCATGAAGTGAGTGAAGAACGCGGTCTATGACGATCTTCTCATCGATTTTGCAACCAAGTGCCTCCAGTTTCTCGACATTCTCAATCATGTCAAGAATGTGTGGGCTAACCGCTTGGCCCTTCTGGAGTTTTGCTTCAAAGAAGCGACAGGTATACTCATAGCTAACGATCCTCGGAGCTTTTGAGAACTCGTTAGAGAGCGTGGTGAAAATCTTGTTCGCACCATGGGCAATGAATCGCCTTTGCAAATTTGATTCCATTGAAAAGATGAGTACGTTCTTTATCGCACCCGCCTCCATTACGAAATCACTATAAGCAAGTGATTCATTGGCTCCTGCATTGGGGCCTGGGTTAGTTGGTAGAGGCTCAGTCAAGTACTTGAGCTTACCGTCAGCAATGACAGCATTCCGTAATGCCGCCTCCCAGTTCGCAAAGTTGGACCCATCATTCTTCAGTTGCGTGGACTGATTCATGTTGTCCATAAAGATCTTTAGCCAGGACTCGCGATCGAGTGTAGCACTTGGCATTGGGTCGTCTGTACGTCCAGCCATTTGTTATTTTAGCAGTTATATCTTTATATAACGGATTCAAGAAACTGTGAAAAGAAGAAAAATTATGATAAGTTTCATCGTTTTTTAAAATTAAGTCTTTAATGCAAAAACTGTTTAATGCGATGACTCATGCATTTATACAATTGACCTCCCTGAAGAATTATATAAATGATCCCAAGACTCAATTTCTGTAAATTGATAAGCCAACCTCTTGGCTAATTCTACCTTTAGAATTCTCGTTCGATAAATTTCTGTAAATTCTATCTTATAGTCCATTATAATCCCGAGATATTACTCGGACTACAATGTTGAGGTAAAATAGGTCAACACTCACTACTTACCCAACGTAGAAGGGGTCATATTATGACTTCCGACGAAGAAGGGGTTCATAGTAGTTTTCCCTATAAAGACTAATCTCAATTTTCATTTTAGAGAAAGATCCCATCATCTTAAATTTAATTCATTTTAAGTGAACAAATTTCTAGCATTTTGTGAATGATTTAGACTAAGGTGATGGCTCTAAGAACGAGTGACATCTGTATGTCAATGATGAAAATTCAAACTATATGAATCATTTTTCATGCAATTTAGGTGGTTTGGTATAGGCGGAATATGATGCAATTATTTAACATGTGAATAAAAAGTAAAAGAATGAAAAATACGTAAACTATTACAACGGTCCTAGTGTGGCCTATCTACCAAAATGAATAGTAAATAAAAGTTTGGAATCCATCCTTATGGACCCGAGAAGCTTGACTTGATGTTCCATCTTGGTCCATGAAGCGGGAGTGAGCATCCGATCTCCGTCTTTAGTCTTCTTAAATTACATTTTCAAAATTACAAAATAAACCTATTTACATTCTAATTCCAAAAACATAATTAAAAGAAATAAAAGGAGATTCGAGATCTCATAAATACAACCAAACCATGTTTCCATCATTACGAAAACATGATTAACTAAGACCACACTAGGTATTACATTTTTCAACCAATTGCAAAAATACGTAAATAAAACCATTCATTCATTCATTCATTCGACAAAAAATAAAATAAAATGCAACAACTATATAAATTAATTCTACAAGACATAATTCATTAATTATGTTGATTAATTATCCAAACCACCATATTATACGATCAATAGTTATGTGACAATTCTTTAATTGTCCACAACAATTTTAATATTTCATAATCCATTTTTATTTTAAACCTTTTTAAAATAATCGGGTATCATTATTGTGAACCTTTTCACAATAACAAACAAACATTATCTTTATAATGCCAAAAAAAAAACAATTTTTTTTTTCTACTGATCACTGTTCACGTGAACAGTACCATTCCCAAATTTTTTTTTTCTCTTCTTTCTTTTCTCTTCGTTTATAACAAAAACCGAAAATCCAATACACAAAAAAACTGTTGCTGCCATTTTTAAATAAACCAGAAATTTTTTTTTTTTTTTTTTTTTATTACGGTGAACAGTAACACGGGCAGCAGCAAAAATTTTTTAATCAAATTAAACCGTTTTAATTCGATCAAGCTTATATTAACTAGATCGGTACAAACAAACAATATCTAATCGTTATTAAACATTGATACAAATAGATGATTCAAATTAACCTTTTAATATGAACATCTAAAACAATTTATACCGATAATATATAGCACACAAATTGATGTTCATTAACATCCAATACAATTCCATTTACATTCTAATTTAATCCTTATTAAATTAAAATATCAACAAATTCATATATTATCATGTTTAACCGATTAAAAAAATAATATGAATGAATCTATAATGGAACCCTAAAAAAAAATATACATCACGGCATAAAAAAAATAAAACCGTGAGTTTTATTTAAAAAAATTTCCGGAATTTTTTTTTTCTCAAAAATCATACAATTAAATATTTATGAAAATCACATAAAATAATTTCAAAGCCCTAAGGCTCTGATACCACTTGTGGGAATATATCTGTATACATCCCTTTAATCTAACAGGATTATAATGAAATTACGATTTATATGATTAACATGTCATAAACGAAATTGCATAATAAACAAAGGGATTAGGAATAACCTTTAGTCCTCGTAAATTCGGTCTAAGAACAGATATCAAAGTAGATATCCTCCTAATCGTAACACCCAAGACTGATTGAGATATGCCCTTGTAATTGCTAGAAAAATTTGAGAGAAAAAGAGTCTGTATCTTTTGTGTGTTGTGAATTAATGATGAATGAATTAGGAAGTTGGAATGAGTAAAAACTCCTCCATATACTCCCTAGGTCACGGCTCCAATTATAGAAAATAAGGGATTATTTTTCTCTTATTTTGTTACCCTAATTAACCGAAATTCCTCAATGTATTTGGACTCTTTTTTGGTTATATTAGCTTCCATTTAATATAATGTTATACATATTATATTTGTCTAATATGTTGTCATACATTAATAAGGTCCATTACAACATTTTGCAGTAGATATATTAACATAACAATTATTATGACAATCGTATAATATATACTTCAATTATAAATATCGGTATATTTATAATCCTGCTAATTAAATATAACGGTTTATGTTTTAATTACGAATTAACATTTTAATTCGTTTAAGCTCACATTATATACTACAACTAAATATAACATTTTATATTTAATTACGAATTACAGTTAATTCGTCTTAGCTAACATTATTTAATCGTTATTAAATAATTATATCATCATCACATTGACTAACCTTTTAGTCAAAACACCGACTAACCTTTTAGTCATTAAATAAGGCATCAATATGATTATTTTCTCAAATAATCACATCTCTCAATCACATCCTTTAGGTGTGACTTTTAGGGACCAGTTGATCACCGCCATCTGTATGACAATAACGTCAAACTTATCTAGCAAGCCAACCGTTATCGATAAACGTTAATCAACTGATTACAATACAAAGTATACCATGTGAACCTACAGAGATTTATTTATGTTATTGCACTAATTGTGGAGGACACTGACTCCAACAGAAGGATGGTCAATATGTTTGCTCCCACATACTCAAAATTATTGAGTATGTCGAGGTACTAAGAAGCAAGGAATAACGATTCCCGAGCAACTTATGATTGACCGTGTACTCCAATCCCTAAACCGTATCAAAGGGTTTGTTAATTTTAGGGTGAACCTCAACATGAAAATCATCACCACGACTCTACATGAGTTGCACAAATTGGTTGTGCAAACCGAGCGTGATATGGGCTACCATGCTAGCACTAGCAAAGATGTTTTGAACATCAAATGACAAAAGCAAAGGGAAGTTCAAGAAGAGTGGACACAAAGGGAACAAGCCCACACCTTCTAAGGACAAAGAAAGGCTATTGGGAATAGTTATTCTAAGTCTAAGAAGGGTGTCAACTCCAACGACAAGTGCCATTATTGTAATGCTATAGGCTCTTGGGAACATAATTGCCCCATATATTTGGGAGATATTAAGACTGGACGAGTTCTTCCAGTAGATAATAGTTCTCCCGGATGTTTATGTTATTGATGTTAATCTCAACTTTGCTATTTTGATACAAGTTGTAGTTCTCATCCTCCTAATTAGATTAAGAGCATGAGAAGAAAGACAAGGCAAACCAAGCTTTAGGGAATCTCCAAGATGAGGAAGCTAAGATAGCTACCACATAGAGGAGACCTAAGGATTAGCTTTGTGTTCTTGCTATTTGTCTTTCTAGTTATTTTGAATGTCGTTTTGGAATTTTTGATTTCCGTGTTAGACATGGAAACTGGTTATTATTTCCATTTTTAAAGGACAATTGATGTACTATATAATGATAGCTTGGTTTTCAACCCAAGTCATTATGTTTGTAGAATTTATGTTCTAAAACTTTTCATTATACAATGTTAATATCTTAAACATTAAGTATTGTGACAAATTGATCATATGAGAAAATATAATGATTGGATCATTATAATTACCTAAGTTATGAATTGGATTCTCACTTATGGACTTGTGACTAAGTGTCACAACTTATTTGAAATAAGAAAGATCAATTGCATAGTCAAATCGAGTTAATGAACTCGCGCTTGGGGATTTACAATCCATATAAGTCCAAAGATAAGATCTTTTAACGCCAATTTGACTCCATACGGGTTATGGAAGGGTTAAGAATCCAAAATTTGTTCAAGACATGGATAAGAGTCCAAGTATTTTGCTTAAATAGAGTGAGTCTATAGAGAAGCTAGAATACTAAAGTCTAAACAAATAAGTCTACTATAGATCGCTCGAAGTTAATAAGAGTTAATACGAGCATCATACCCCACTTATACCTGGAGAACAAAACTGTTTGTGACTAAGGAATAGAGCTCATGAAGCTATCCTTACAAGAATTTTCTCATTTACACCAATAGAAACAAAACTGTTTGTGGCTCATTGATGTGTGTATTTTATATAGACTTTTTAGTCCATTTATGCACGCATTTCTATGTCATTTAGGTGATATTATGTCACTATATGCCCCTATTTGGCTACTTTGTACTTTCATTACCATTTTGTAGGTACAAGCTGCGTAGTAGCGGAAACCGAGCCAAAACAGTCCACTTTGCATGCATTTAGGAGAATGGAAGGAACGGAACAGAAGCTCTTGTACGGGAAAGCGTGAAACCGCTCACAATCAAGTCCAAAGCCACGACCAACACTATATGCTAGGCCAGAGGACCTCGATCGACCATATCTTTGGTCGATCGAGGGGAGTACTGATGAAGAAGACTCGATCGAGTGACTCTCTACTCGATCGAGAGGATTTGTTGGTAGAGAAGACCTCGATCGAGCTGTCATCTGCTCGATCGAGGGGTAGCTGTTGAAGAATTGGTCGATCGAGAAGATGATCTCCTCGATCAACTGATATTATCAAATAAAGGCCTCGATCGAAGGGGATTTTCCCTCGATCGAGTGAAATCTGTCACGTGCCTTAAGTCCATAGACTAATTAGGTTAGAAGTCGTGTTATGCATTATATAAGACTCTTAGTTCTTCATTAATGATTTATCATCGACTACTTAGTAGACACTTATCATTCACCATTAGTTTCTGAACTTTCTTAATCTTTAAGTTTACATTCGGGTTTATTATCGACACGGATTTGTTCTTTACGCCGGATTTTCTAAGATTGTAAACACTTTTCTCTCCTTTATTCTTAATCTTTGTTCTAGTCTTAATTTCTATTTTACCTTTCTTAATTGCTGCGTTATTGTTCTTTATGCTTGTTAATTACGATTATATCATGTCTAATGTCATATATTCAATCGTCTTTATTGCTAGCATCATTAATAGTATGAGTAGCTAATTCCCTTATATGGTAGGATGAGGAAAACAGTAATAAAGGCATGATAGGATAAAGTATATTAGTTAATCTTGAATATGAGAATCAATCTATGCAATATAATTGAGGTTAGTCGAATGAGTGCACGCAGAAGACTAGCTAGGTAGTTAACCCCGACCTAGATCGAGAGATTGGAAGGGAAAGACTTGCTTAGAATTGATAGGTGACTCCTAAGAGGGCGAGAGTTAATTAGGAAAATCCCTACAGTGGTTTGAGACCGAGAGGACAAAACCATTGCCCTTCTCATTGATAGATTGACTGACTTAGTTGACCCGTAGATGCCGCTATTGCAGTAGACCGAATCCTAGCATATTTTTCCTTTATCTGATTTATTTCGTGTTAACCTCTACCTTTATTTCTCTTCCCTTAAATCTTATTTAGTTTAGTTTAAAACCAAATCAAAACCCCCAGACTGTGACTGACAGACTTAGATTACAGTTAGTTAATTTCCTCCCTGTGGAGATCGACCCTACTTCCGCTATCTTCTTTAGTTAGTAGACTTAGGCTTTTATTTTTGGTGTATAACGACTCGCATCAAATTTTGGCGCCGTTGCCGGGGAGGCAATTTAATTTTTTGTTTATTTATTTATGTCTCGTCTTAAGGAATTTCTAATTCCTTAAGACTGTTCTTATTTTTCTCTCTATAGTTGTGTATGCGCAGGTCCCAAAGGCTCAAGTTAGTGGAAGCTGATCCAGAGCCCGAAAGAACCTTCTTACGCATAAAGATAGGGTTAGATAAGACTGTTCAGGAGGAAGACTTGAGTACTTCTGACTCCGTCTTTGACAGTTTTATTTTCGAGGAAGATTCGACTCTTGAGACTACCTTACTAGCGAAGATGCCTAACATTGCTAGTCACTCTGAGCCCACTGCTGCATGTATACCCCAGGGATTTAAACTTGCAGCGGACGAAGATGGAACTTCTTTTGAACTTCATCCGTCTTATATCAAGCTTGTTCAGCAGGACAAGTATAGGGGTGTGGCTGGGGAAGATCCGAGAAAGCATATGGAGACTTTTGCTGATTACTGCTCTTCTATTCCAGTTTCTAAAGGGGTGACACAAGACAAGATCAAGGAGATATTGTTCCCTTTTTTTCTTACCGACAATGCCAAAGATTGGTTGAAGAATCTGAATAGAGAAGAACTTGGCATTACTGACTGGACTACACTTGTACTGGCCTTCTACAAGAAGTATTTTCCACCACCGAGGACGAATGCTTTGAGGGGTCAGATTACAAATTTCAAGCAGACAGCTCATGAAAATCTCTATGAGTCCTGGGATCGATTTAAGACGCTAGTGAGGTCTGTTCCTCACCATGGGTTCGAATAGTGGTTTCTATGTAACCAGTTTTACAACGGGTTGTATGATGATCATCGAGCTATCTTAGATGCCGCATCGAACGGGAGATTCCAGAAGGAGATAGATGATGATAAGGGTTGGAAATTGATCGAGGAGATGGAAACCCACTGTGCTGAATATGGTAATCCGCGAAGTGGTACACGGACAGTAGCTAGTGTTTATTCTGACGGTCTGGATGCTAAATTTGATAAACTGAATGCCAGACTTGACAAATGGGAGAAGGAGGCTGCAAATAACCAGCAGACGGTTCATTTGCTACAGCGAGATGAAGTGATCACTTGTGAAAGGTGTGGCAAAACTGGTCACACGGATGTAGATGGTCTTGCAGAAAAGGAGCAAGTTTGTTCCTTTCAACAATATCGTCAAGGGGGTGGTTACTATAATCAGGGGAATATCCATCCCAACTTGAGATGGACGAGCCAGAATGTCCTAAATCCTACTACTCCACCACAGCAGCCGACTTATCAACCGCCGCATAAGCAAGGATTCCAAAAAATTCAGTCTTCACAACAAGCTAGTCCCTCATCTAGAGGAATTTCAGAAGTTGGAGAGCTAAAGTCGATGATACAAGCTTTAGCTACCCAATTGAGCAAATTTGATCACGCAACGAATGCTACCATTAAACTCTTGGAGTCGCAGATTGCTCAGTTGGCGGGAGCTAGATCGATTAGGCAACCTGGCCAGTTATCGTCCCAGACCGATAAGAACAAGGAGACATTGAACATGATCACTCTGCGAAGCGGTCTCGCTTATGACAGTCCTTCTGGTATCGTTGCTGATATCTCTGGTGCGCATTCCAATGTTTTGAAGGCTGATGCTGATATTGTGATCGATCGAGGAGTTTATTCTAGTCGATCGAATGATTTGAAGGAAAATTCACTCGATCGAGAGGTTCCTGTTCCTTGATCGAGTGAATCAGAAAGACAGAAGCTCGATCGAGAAGGTTCAGTTGATCAATCGAGTACTTTGACTGATGATGCTGCTCGAACGAGCAGTTTGAGTTCCAAGAATGATCGATCGAGTGACATCGATACTCGACCGATGGGTCCTAATGAGCGAGAAGCTCGATCGAAGGGGTTAAGCAAGCGGATGATTAACAACGCGATTGTCAAGGATACGCAACGTCGATCACCTGACGTTCCAGTTCCGTTTCCCGGTCGGTTGAAGAAGGCTAAGGTCGAGAAGGAATTTGTTCGGTTCGCTGACATTGTACGCGGTCTTAAGGTGATTGTTCCATTTGCAGACCTCTTATTAAAGGTACCCTCTTACTTGAAATTTATGCGTGAAATTCTTTTACGTAAGAGGTCAGTCGATACTGTAGAGACTGTAGCTTTGACTGAGGAACGCTCTGCGTTCCTCCAGAACAAATGCCCACCTAAACTGTCCGACCCAGGTAGCTTTTCCATACCGTTTCATATAGGTACCTATCTTATAGATAATGCTTTATGTGACCTAGGAGCTAGTGTTAGCGTCTTACCTTTGTCTTTAGCCAAACTGTTAGGCTTCACCAAGCTTCAGTGTACCAACATGACGGTGCAAATGGCAGATAGGACCTTGTCCCGACCTTTAGGAGTCATAGAGGATGTACCTGTGCAAATAGAGAGATTCTTTATCCCGGTCGACTTCATAGTATTGGACATACCTGAGGATTCTCACACTCCCATCATTTTGGGAAGACCGTTCTTGCATACTGCGCAAGCGGTTATTGATGTCGGGTTATGGACATTAACTTTTCAGATAGGTGGGGAGAACCTAGTTTTCACTCAGTCTCGTGCTAGTAAAGGTCCCATGCTTGTTTCACCATGTCACGCGCTTCCCTTAGCTGACTTCACATCTGATTTGTTTATGCATGACAAAGCTTCGGTACATATCGAGCCTATAACTCCTGTTTGTGATATTCCTATTGCTACCGTAACACCTCCGCCCCAGCTTGGGAGCGAATTGGAGGAACGCGCTGTTGTGTGTTGTCTTATAGATAATAGATCGGCAGCATTGGAGCTGAAGAAGGGAGAGCCATGTTCGCGTAATGGTATCAAGAAGACGTCCAAGAAGGACAAAGGAGTTCGCACATATTAGAGTGATTCGGAAGTGGAGCTAGACTCCAAGAAAAGATCGTATGTGTGGAAAAAGAAGTCGGAAATTACCGCAGCTGAGGGTAATTCCACAAGTCAAAGGCCTGACGGTGGCCTTGTCACAAAACTATTTGGTTATTAGCCGGGTTTGCAACCCCGTGCAATTTGTAAATAACAATTTATTGCGTTTTTGTTAGACAATTAGACAATTAGACAATTAGACTATTTACTTAGATTAGACGTTACGTTATAATCCGTAGTTTAGATAAACAATTTACTTTTCCTGTTAGACATTTTTTTGGTATTATTTTTGGGTATCGTTTTTGCAGGAAAAAGAAGCGGAAATCAATTGCTAAAAGTCGAAGGCTGTGCAAATAGGAAAACCATTCGATCGAGTAAATTGTTACTCGATCGAGAGACTTGGGGAAGAAAAAGACCTCGATCGAGTGGAATGGAAATGGATCGAGGGGAATTCAAAATGATCGGGTAAACTGAGAATCACAAAAAAGAAAGTCTTCGATCGAGTAAATCAGAACTACTCGATCGAGCGGTCCTGCCTGAAAAAGTTCTCGATCGAGTAGAATTTCTACTCGATCGACCGAACTAACTTACCTATATAAGAGAAGTCTTCGATCCCCTTTCAAATTACTTGATCCCAATTCCTCTTTGTTCTTCATCTTTCAATTTTTCTTCATAATCTTACCTGCAATTCGTGTTAATATCCAAATTAATTACCAATTACATATACCCTAGTACTTTACTATTGTAATTGATTGAAAAGCCCTTTCTTTTTGACCTTTAATTTCGATTTATTTGAAGATTTCGTGAATTTAGGGTTTGTTAATTCGATTTGTTCGAATTTGATCGATAAATTGCTATTTTTTTTTTGGGGTAATCATCAACAATTATGGTGTCGAGTTCAGTCGCTAGTCAGTCCGTGGTTCCCGAGGTTGTCACTGAGATGACGACAGAAGCGATTTCCGCTACTGTTGAGACCGCTACTGTTCAGACCGCTACTGCTGTCACCACTACCGAGACTGCTGCTGAGACGGTCTCCACGGAGCATACTGAGACTCCGACTGCTGTCACGGTCACTGCTGAGGCCGTTGTTCCGGCGACCACTACTGAGGTTGCTCCGCCTTCTAGCTCATCACTCACTCCTAGCAAGAAGGCGTTGACATTCAGCCAGCTAGCCGCACATAAGCTAACTACTACTCGAGGATTGGCACCACAGAAGGCTCTCAAGGCTGCTAGTCAGCCATCTAGCGTGGAGTCTCTTGGGCCACTACCACGGATTAGGGAGGCACAATTCATTTCTAGTATTCACCGGAAACGGTTATCTTGTTTACTTGACTCCCCTATCCATTTGAGTCGTTTTCTGCACCGTTCCGACATAGAGGAGCTAGGTTTATTTACTGATGTTTGCCTATTACTTAACGGGACGGGGATGTCGGGTTTGGCCTCGATGAGGGAGTATTCATATCGAGTACCTACGCTTGAGTTTTTCAGTTCCTATACTTTTCAGGCCGATAAGTATGGTACCTCACCGTCTAGCGCTTGTATTCATTTCCGACTGTTTAATGAGTTGCATTCATGGACTTTAGCTAGGTTTGGGAAGGTTTTGGGTCTATCGAGTGACGGTCTTTTGGCAGCTCCTAGGAAGCTGTTGACCCAGGTTTGGACCGCCCTTTCTCACACACCTTACGGCACTCGTAAGGTGGCCCACGTTCACCACCCCTCGCTGCGCTATTTTCTGTGACTCTTAGACGAGTCGATTTTCGCTGGACCAGAACCCAACAACATCAACAACACTGAGTTAGCCATTTTAGCGGGGTACCTGAACGTTGATAGCGGTACCCCAATTGTCCTGAACATAGCTTACTTAGTGGCTCTTCACTGGAAGAACCTAGAGTCTAGGGTGTCTAGCGCCATAGTCTGTGGCGGTCTTGCCTGTAGGATTGGCCGCCACCTTTATTCAGACTTCCCTAGGACTCATTTGCGCTTAGGACCTGGCGTCGACATAGATATACCTGTCATGGTCGGGTTTGCTTGGATCACATGCTCTGGGCGTCGGATGTGGAAGATATGTAGTTCCTCATCCGTTGTCTTACCTTGCCCTACATTACCTTCTCTTTCACCTCTCACTACTGCGAGAGGGGTGAAACCCCCTCCCCCTGTTTACCATCTACCTTTCACTACTACACCTTCCTCTTCCACTAAGAAAAGGAAGAGAGCTTCCCCACAGAGGGATGTTGGAGAGCCGTCGGGTTCTCAACAGGCTGGGACGACCACTGTCACGCCCCCGCCTGTCACCGTCACCACTCCCCCTCTTGAGTCAGTTTTTCCGGCTAATTTTGTTTGTCCTCCCCTGTTTGAGGCGTCTGAGATCATGGACCAAGGGCGTCGTGATGCTTTGCTACTTGATATGCGCATGGATATAGCACAGATGCGACGGGATCAGGCCTTGGCCTTGTTCCCTATCTATGAGGACCATATCCGCAGAGGACGTCCTATTCCAGATGGATGGCCTCACCCCTCGTTCTACAGATACCCAAAGGGTGGGTATCCTTCACCATCTTCTTCTTCCTCTTCTTATGGAGAGGAAGAGGACGAGACGCCGGCACAGAGGGCCACGAGGGAGCGCACAGAGTTGGCAGCTAGGAGGCTAGCTCAGGAGGAGGAGAGGTACCCGACGTATAGGGTGGAGAAGGAGGAGACTTCTGGGAGGAGGTGATGTTAGCTCCCCAGTTTGATGCTGGTTTGGGGAAGCTGTTGTTTTGTGAGTTTTTCTGTTTATTTTTTCCATTCTTTGTATATATTTCATCCCTTAGGAACATGAATTAGGTTGTGTTTCCCTTTCCCTTATATGCTGTTGTGCTGTAGCCAATGAGGACAGTGTCTGTTTTGGTTTCGGGAGGTGTTTTGCATCCTTTTGCGTCTGCATTTGCATTTGTATTGCATTCACGTTTACAATTCATGTTAATTAGAAAAAATTTGAAAAAATCAAAAATATCACGTTTATTTTTGCATATAGTCGAGTCGGATTCGAGTCTTGTTCGTGATGAAATTGCACTATAAGTCTATTTTATGCTATTTCTTGCACCATTCTTGACTTACTTAGTAAAATCGAAGTAGTGAACTATTGAATTTTGTCTTGGAATTTAAATTTGACTATTAGACTTGACTCAACATTTTGGCAAACTACTTATATATTCTGAGTTTTAGAGCCTATAACTGGTGACATTTATGACCATTTCATCTAGGAATGAGAGTAGTTACTCCCCCACTACTTATATATTCTGAGTTTTGAGAATATTTGCATCTCCCTTTTCCTCATTTTACCCCATTAACTCCACATAAAGCCATATCTGCCTATTGCCCTTAACTACATTCTCAACTGAGCCTACCTTTGCCGAGCTAGTTTAGTAGTCGAGGTATGTTTTACTGTAGTGTCAGTTTTTGACTCGTTTTCATTGATTGGAGTGCGTATTTGCGAGAAAAAGAAGAGAAGTGATGAATAGTACCTCGATCGAGCAGCTTTTAGCTCGATCGAGCAGATGTTGCTGTATGTTACCTCGATCGAGTGACTTATTTCACTCGATCGAGGGGTTTTTCCCTCGATCAGCCAAGAAAAAAAAAATGAAAATGAAAAATGAAAAAAAAAATATAATGAGTAAAAATAATTGGCTGAATTTTTTGTTATTTACACCTCCTGTGCTTATTATTATTTGTCGAGGTGTTTTATTGGATTTGTGTTGTATATGCCTAGATATGTTAATGCATCGAGCTTAGTTTTTGATAGTTGGAAGAATGGAACGAGTTCTATTACGGTCTTGTTAGGAACTAGCCTGGCTATCTACCCTCACATTTCCATTAATTGTTTCGCCCCTTCTTACCAATTAGCCTCACATATCCATATTTTTGCAAATGTTCGGCACGTGATAGTCCTTAAACGGTGGTTATGCGTGTGTACGGTGCTTGAATCATCTTTCATATTAGTTAGCGATGCATGTTGTGTCGGTCGTAGTCTAGGTGAGTGACTATATTTTCTTCTCTCTTTCTTATACATATTTACTTACCATTTGCTTGTTGAGAGAAGAGTGACCCGTGAGAGTCCGAATTTGGTTGAGTCTTGCAGGGTCGAAAGTCTAATTTATTTCCAAGATTGTATAAATTCGTCCACTTTCGTATTAAGCTTTGTAGCGATTGAATGAGTGCATTAAACGGTTTAGCATTGACTTGTAGCTAGCTCTGAGACTTACTCCATTCCCCTAGGTTCATTTAGTTCCATATATCTGCATTTAGTTTGCTTGAGGACAAGCAAAGGTTTGGTTTGGGGAAGTTTGATGCGTGTATTTTATATAGACTTTTTAGTCCATTTATGCACGCATTTCTATGTCATTTAGGTGATATTATGTCACTATATGCCCCTATTTGGCTACTTTGTACTTTCATTACCATTTTGTAGGTACATGCTGCGTAGTAGCGGAAACCGAGCCAAAACAATCCACTTTGCATGCATTTAGGAGAATGGAAGGAACAAAACAGAAGCTCTTGTACGGGAAAGCGTTAAACCGCTCACAATCAAGTCCAAAGCCACGACCAACACTATATGCTAGGCCAGAGGACCTCGATCAACTATATCTTTGGTCGATCGAGGGGAGTACTGATGAAGAAGACTCGATCGAGTGACTCTCTACTCGATCGAGAGGATTTGTTGCTAGAGAAGACCTCGATCGAGCTGTCATCTGCTCGATCGAGGGGTAGCTGTTGAAGAATTTGTTGATCGAGAGGATGAAGTCCTTGATCGACTGATATTCTCGAATAAAGGCCTCGATCGAAGGGGATTTTCCCTCGATCGAGTGAAATCTGTCACTGGCCTTAAGTCCGTAGACTAATTAGGTTAGAAGTCGTGTTATGTATTATATAAGACTCTTAGTTCGTCATTAATGATTTATCATCGACTACTTAGCAGACACTTATCATTCACCATTAGTTTCTGAACTTTCTTAATCTTTAAGTTTTCATTCGGGTTTATTATCGACACGGATTTGTTCTTTACGCCGGATTTGCTAAGATTTTAAACTCTTTTCTCTCCTTTATTCTTAATCTTTGTTCTAGTCTTAATTACTGTTTTACCTTTCTTAATTGTTGCGTTATTGTTCTTTATGCTTGTTAATTACGATTATATCATGTCTAATGTCATATATTCAATCGTCTTTATTGCTAGCATCATTAATAGTATGAGTAGCTAATTCCCTTATATGTTAGGATGAGGAAAACTGTAATAAAGGCATGATAGGATAAAGTATATTAGTTAATCTTGAATATGAGAATCAACCTAAGCAATATAATTGAGGTTAGTCGAATGAGTGCACGCAGGAGACTAGCTAGGTATTTAACCCCGACCTGGATCGAGAGATTGGAAGGGAAAGGCTTGCTTAGAATTGATATGTGACTCCTAAGAGGGCGAGAGTTAATTAGGAAAATCCCTAAGGTGGTTTGAGACCGAGAGGAGAAAACCATTGCCCTTCTCATTGATAGATTGGCTGACTTAGTTGACCCGTAGATGCCGATATTGCAGTAGACCGAATCCTAGCATATTTTTCCTTTATCTGATTTATTTCGTGTTAACCTCTACCTCTATTTCTCTTCCCTTAAATCTTATTTAGTTTAGTTTAAAACCAAATCAAAACCCCCAGACTGTGACTGACAGACTTAGATTACAGTTAGTTAATTTCCTCCATGTGGAGATCGACCCTACTTCCGCTATCTTCTTTAGTTAGTAGACTTAGGCTTTTATTTTTGGTGTACAACGACTCGCATCACTCATGGTGCTATCCTTCACGTAAATAAGCGTATTTACTAAAGGATAGAGTGGGAGAAAATATGCCACAAACAAAGACAAGAGAAAATGTTCTTAATTCATCCAAGGTTGGAAGCTTATAGTGAAAGCTTATAGTGAAAATATCTACTTTTTGAAAGTAATAATTATGATCTAAAGATTGGCGGTTATAACTTCCAATTCGAATTTATTGCATAAGAGCCTTAAGAATACAAGATGGATACTATACATATAAAATCACATGGGAAGGTTGGACCTCCCTAGGGTGAATAAAGCTTTATGTAAAGTATTGTATATAAGTTAAAATATAACCATCTTTGAGATCCAAGATTATTGCATCTACACCTCGTTGAAAGTATATGTATGACAAAGTGACAAAGAGTTGTCTAAAGTTTTCTTTCTAATTGGTCATTTAGAAGTGGACAAGCTGTCGTACAAAATTTAGGAGATCAATATGTGATCCTAAGAGAACATTTGTGAGGTTGTAATAATCATTGCATAATAAGAGAGAATGGTTTCCTCGAATTGTCGAATAAGCCATGTTTATGCATGTAGCTAAGTGGGAGCTAGATCTATCATGTGTGGACATAAGGATTAGTGGGAGTAAAAATTCGTCATGTGTGGACATGAAGATTAGTGGGAGCAAAATATCTTCCATGTCTTGTATGTATGAGACATATCAATCATTAGGAGTGATGTATTAAACATTGCCTTCCGTGGAGGAGTGTGATAAGGGTAAAGTCGCGTCACCTTAATCAAAGTAAAACCTAATTCACTACTAACTAATAGTCAGCGGTAAGCAAGGTATCGAATCCACAGGGAGGCTGTAGTATTCTAATCTGTTAAACTAGGTTTGTCTCTTAAGTAACAATTTCTGGGTTTGAATTGTGGTTTCTAAACTAATAACAATTAATAACAACAACTAAAGTAAACAATAACAACTAATAACAATAATAATAACAACTAATAATAAGAAATAACTAACTATAAGCAATAACAAACTAATAAGGTTGAAAACAATGAGATTAAAAGTCTAGGGTCTCAGGTTCACTAGGATTATTATTCAGGGATAGGGATGAAATCAACTATCATGCAATAAAGTTATCTAAGGTCACAAGATCGGTCGATTCAATTATGCCCTTTAGATCTACGATTAACATGCGATCGCTATCATTAAACGAGTTCTATTCAATTATCGTAGCCTATCTTAGTCTTAACCCGGTCGGTGCCAATCCTAATTTGCAAGACTAGTTAATTAATCCTGGCCAGTAATCAAACAACTAGAATTAAAACGATAATCAAACGATAACCATGCAATTGCAATTCAATTAATTAATCTACCCCTTCTAACAATCCTAGATCCCCTTTTCAACCCTAGAAAGGAATTTAGCTACTCATAACGATATAAACAACAACAATAATAATTAAAGTAAACATGATTAACAATTATGAAAGGATGAACAAAGAACTAGAAGGTAATTAAATTGAATAACGAAGAAAGATTGAAGAATACCTATTACAAGATGAACTAAAGACAATCGTCTTTGATGATATAAATCCGGAGGCAAAGTAAACTAATTAGGGTTTATGAATTAAAGCCTAAAAGTATTTAAAAGCCTAAGAAAGCATATGAAAGTATGTGAAAAGTATATCTAATTAAGAAAGACGAGCTTTCTTTTTATAATACAAAAGATCCTACTAATTAGGTTAAACTTTAAGGAAAATAAGAGAAATCCGCCGAAATAAGGCTTGCTCGATCGAGCAAGGCACTTCTGCTCGATCGAGCAGCCCTGACACCGACTCAATCGAGCAAGAGACCATTGCTCGGTCGAGCAGCCCTCATTTAGGCTTGATTCTTTGACTTTTCTTCATTTCTTCTTCTTTTCTTCCTCGATTTCCGTGCCTAGCTTCAACGATCCAACTCCGCCATGCTCCATATCTACTTAAAAAGTTCCAAATGCATCCAATCTGCATTAAAACATAACAAAAGCGGCAGAATCGATATTCTAGCTAAAATAGCATAGAATAAGCTAGGAAAGACGGTAAATCATGTTAAATGTGTCTAAGGGAGGCATAAAATATGTATATAAAGAATGATCATCAAACTCCCCCAAACCAATCCTTTGCTTGTCCCTAAGCAAAGCACTCGACACATACAAAGACAAACATACAAATGGTGAATGAAAAACTCAAAGCTAATGTTAAAGCACATACAAATCCCAAGCTATCCATATCTATAACAAAGTAATGACCAAGTTGTACCAATAAAACAAATTCAAAGGCACGGGAAAGTAGAAAACGCAGCTCATATTCCAAGATTTTACATGATACCGTAGTATAGACAAAAACCAAATACCTTTCAATCTTGCAAGGCTCAATTTGTCGGATTCTCGCGGATTCACTCAAGCACTCATAAGTTTATGTAAGGGGGAGTTTTGTGAAGATAGAAAGAAATAGAAACACTCACTCAACTTATGAAAAATGCAGGCATTCTAATGTGATAGTAAATTCCGCAACTAATACGCATTCGCTATAAAGTACATGAATCAAGACAACAAGAGAGGCTAATGGGTGAAGGTATAGAAGTGGATTGTGCCAAGGCATGTATGGGAATGTGGGGCTAAGACCGGTAGTCGCAGCGACACGTACCAAAACAAATCTACAAGACTAGCACAAACCAACACCAACTAGAGAAATCATCTTAAACTTTGACAACGCAAGAGAGAGATCGAAATTACTCTCTAAAAAAATGGATTAGACTCTAGTAAATTCCCTTTCATTTTCCCTTGAATAATTCAATGAAGCAACATATTTTTTTCATTCTTTTTTTCTTTTTCTCTTTTTCTTCTTTTTTTCAAATCAAATCTTTTTTTTTCTTTTCTTCATCATTTTTTTCTTTTCTTTTCTTTTCTTTTGTTTCACAACTTTTCTCAACAAAGGGAATAAATGACACAATTGCCAACAAACTTGCTACACCCAATGATATTCTTTTTGAAATCCCGACCCAACCATAGTAGACAAGTAGACAAGGAAAACATGCAACTGCGATTGTCCCGATAAGGTAGGCAAGTTCTAGGAATGTAGCTATTATATGGCTTGCAAAACAGGCTACAAAAGGCTCAAATAGGCTAAACATGAAGAACTCAATAATAAGGGTATAAAATCAAGTCTTTTTGGCTATGTGAGGCTTATTTGAACAAAAGAACCACCTTTCCTCATGCACTTATTAAACGAACGCGTATAGTATCAAGAAACGAATGTCACGCTTATGCAATTTGATGTTACACATTTCACAAGGAGTACAACACTCAAGCCTAAAAACAATGAGACCAGTTTATTGATGTTCCTGGCCTAGGAAGCTCTATGAACCTCAGAATTTTAAGTGGTTTACCAACAAAATTTGCCAAATCTAATTAGCATAAGGTGTGACACCCTCAAATTTGCGGAAAGAAAAAAAATAATTTAAATACATAACCAAGGGTGTCATAAATAAAAAGGGTCATTACAAAACGGAAATAATATTCTAAAAAGAAATATACAAGACGGGAGACATATCTCCCGTATAAATACGGAAATGAAAGAGTGTATAATAATATACAATCTAAGAACCGAATATAGGTCCAAGGTAATACTTCGCTCGCTAGCTCGTCAATGTACCCAATGTATGCATTCACCACCTGTTCGACCGCATTAAATATAAACACGGAAGCCACAGTCAGTGGGGAGTAACTCCGAGTCCTCCCAGCCACGAAATGTCGAGTTTGATGAAACATGAATAACATAAAAGCAATGTATATGGAAAATACAAAACTTAAACATATATGATATGCTTTTCATGTTATGAAACAGATAACTAACAAATAACCTAGCATGTGAAAGCTATCATGTGAAACCGATAATAAACTATAACTCGAGGTAGGGAAGCTGGTATGCTAGCTCAGAGGTTCCTCTCAGAAACATGGCCGTGATACACTCAAACCCTAATCAACACGTAATCATGTGAATCAGTTAACAATCGTAATCCAAACTCTATCAATCTTAGCCGGCTTGCATCTCACCTTCTAGAACTCATAGAATCATACATACATGAAAGACAAATACGTCTACAAACAGGCATAAGTTCTTAGCACCGTCAATAGTCATCTGTAACTCGAGGCTATACCACAAGGTAGGAAAACATCCTAGTCCTAGACTGATCAGACCTAGCGACAACAGCTATTCCGTTCCCCGTCCCATGACATAACCGTCTATGAGAAACTCTACTAGGCGACCCCATAAGCAGAGATGGCTAGTACTTAAGCTGGCTCCAGTCCCAAAATGGATAAGGCAGCCATGCCCCGACTTGGATATAAACCCACCAAGCCGAGACACAAAAGCTATCAAGCCGAACTATATACTCGTGAAAGACAGTACGGACCTATCAATGTCATGGTCCAAGATACTCATTTAGAATTAGAATGGTCAAGACGCCATATATCCATAATTCTCTATGGGTACTTAGTCAACACGACACCAACCATATAAACAAACAGTCACGGAACACATCCTATCATGTGACTAATTGCATATAAATCATAATCAAATATCATATCGCCTCATATCTACTAAGGCTAATTCATTAATTAAATACAACCTTACTTGAAGACAAATCCCCGACCCGAGTCCCGCGACGGGTCATCAGTCAAATCGGGGCTGACTAGATCTTAGTTTGACCAAACCCGTTGGATCAAACCGGCTAGAAACAGAGTCTTTATCACATAGACATAGACATAAAAATCAACATATTCATTACATGTTATTTATTAAAACTTCTAACATGTGAATAAATAAATATTACGTAACCCCGCTTGACTTAAAGGATATCAAATTAAATTACGATCTCGTCTTATAATTTCTAACATGTGAGAAATAATAATTTTATGAAAAACCTTTTTAATTAAATAATTTTACTTATTAACATTTCTCACTTGCTAAATATTACAAAACACGATAAAAATGACGATAACTCAAAAACCGACACGAGTCCCAAGGTGGGACCCACGGGCTGAATTGGGCCGGACCCACATGGGCCTGATTTGGGCCCCACGGCTGTTTTGGCTGAAAATGGCAGATTTTTACAACTTTCATTAAAACCGTTTCCTAATATTTCCCGCATGCTTTAACATATTTAAAACCCATCAAAACAACAATTAAACTATCAAACATCGACACAACCCAAAGACCAAAACCCGGACCCACCTTGACCAACCCAGACCGGGTCTGAACCGGCCTGGACCGGTCTGGTTTGGTCCGGTTCACACGGCCTTGCCCACGGTTCAACAACAAGCAAACCCCAAATTGATTCTAACATGTTTTAATCTTCAAACAACCATTTTAACAACTATCCATACAAAAATCATTATTATTAAAAATCATCAACATTTGTCAAGAACACTAAAACAACATAAAAATCATAACTTAGTAAAAATCATTAAAATTCCTCAAGAACACTAAACTTGTTAAAATTTCATAAACAACATAAAAATCCTAACTTAGTAAAAATCATTAAAATTCTTCAAGAATAATAAATCATCATAAAAATTTCCTACAACTTAAAAAGCATCAAAAACATAAAACAACATAAAAATTCCTAAAACATAAAAATCATCAATAATCATAAAACAACATAAAAATTCCATAAAACATAAAAATCATCAAGAATCATAAAACAACATAATAACCACTACTTATCATATTACTAACTAAAAATCCATAAATCATAAAACATGAACCAAAAATAAAGATGAACTAAAATCAAAAGAAACAAAACTAAAGACTATGTTACTAATTAAAATCCTAAATACCATAACATGAACATAAACTAAAAGCTACAAAAACAAAACTAAGGCTATGTGACATTAATTCGTCGAGTAAAACGGAATTGTTACCTTAGCTAGCCAAAACAATTAGCACCAAAATAATAAGAAATATATATAATAAGAAACCCTTCTCCTACTCTTCACCCAAAATATACGAGTCTCCAAACTCGTCTTCAAAATCTTCCCCTATAAAAATATGACAAGAAAACATTATTAGCACATAAAACTAAATTTCTCATAATTAAAGTGTTGAAAATGATCTTGACGGAATTGAAATTAAACCATACGTGAAGATGGAGAGCGAAGAGGAGAGTCTAGAAATATAAAGTAGGAAGGAGTTAATTAAGAAACGAAGATTTTATGAAGGTTTTGCTCAAGAACGATGAAGAACAAATGATGAACGATGAAGAACACGAAGAACGATTAAATAAAGTGATGTTTTGATCTTTATTTGATTTGTTGAAAGATGAAAAGTTGTTTGTGAGGAAAGTGGAGTGGAGTTGGCCGTGAGTTTATAGACCAATAAAGGTGTCGAGTTTTGAAATTGTTGTTCCGTAATTGACTCGCGTTTAATAATTATTTTACGGTAAACTATTAAATATAATTAACGATAAAGTTAATTATAACAAATATCTAGATATTATGATTATTGTATCAAAAGTAATGAAAATATCAAGGCTATTAGAGGACTTTTGAGCCGTGTGGTATGGTGAGCATCGGGTCTGTTTTTGCTCGATTTGCGTAATTTTCGTTAACTGATCGATAAAGTTGAAAATATCTTAGATATTCTTATTAATTTAATCAAAAGAATTAAAATATCTAACGTGAGTGGAAAACGATGACATGGGCGCGTGACTCATGCCAAAGTCGAGTTCGATTTTGTTGCGCGCTTTACGATGCGTCGGGAATAGTTAAATGACGTTCGGTTAAAAACCGTATAAGTTATTCTTTAACTTCCGAATAAATTCAAAATAATTTCATTAAATTATGATAATTCTTAATAAATCCAAATAAAAATAAATTAAAAATATTATTTTTTAATAACCTTCGGTCTTCAAAATCGCAAGACGAGTCGGGAAACCGTCAACGAAGTCAAAGTCGTCTTAAAAGTCGCGAAAGTCCAAAAATGCTTAAAGTCAAGAAAGTTTCTGGACCGACTTAAAAATCAATAAAATCAATGACGCTAAAAGTCAAGAAAAAAAGGTCAAAGACGTTTAAATTCAAGAAAGTCAAAGATGACCAAAAACAGGTCTGTTCCATGAAATCTCTCAAAAATTCCAAATACGAACGCGGAATTTCAAAATACGACTCGGAACAAAAATTCCTATATTAAAAACTTAAGTTCTACTGAAAAGTATCCATAAGCTATTGCTTAAGCAAATTGGGTACTTTTCGGGTTGTTACAACACAACAACATCTACCAAAATATTTCCAACATGTTTTAATCATCAAACAACTATTTTAACAACCAATCTAACCATCATCATACAAAAATCATTATTATGAATAACTTGGGTCGGGAGCGGTCACTCATGATAGCTCTCCAGGCTGTGTACATGGCCCACAGATCAACACGGGTCCTTTCCATCGCATTTTGTCCTCACTCATGCGCATCCCGGGAACCTTCCCAGGAGGTCACCCATCCTAAGACTACTCTCAGTCAAGCACGCTTAACTTTTGAGTTCTTTTGCATGGATGACCAGAAAAGAAAGTGCACTTTGATGATATGAGTAGTACTTTCAAACCCTTTAAGCACTAGTCATTTAAGCCTATAAATGGACCTCTTCAACGAACGTGGGGTGTTACAATCACCCCCACTTGAAGAACGCAACGTCCTCGTTGCGCCTGGGAGCATAACCGCTAACCCAGAATCCTCCCCCGCTAGGTGGGTGATCACAATGGAGCGTATAACAACTGCCTCCATCACCACACGGTCGCAGGGTTGCTCTGATACCATTTGTAACATCCATCCATACAAAAATTCATGATTATGAACAAACCATAAAAATATGCCAAGAACACTAACTTATTATAAATTTCCTCACAACCTAAAAATCATAACTTATGGCAAATCATCAAAATTCATACAACATGATAAAAACAACTCCTTATCATATTACTACTAAAAATCCACAAATCATAAAAACATGAACCAAAAACAAAGATGAACTAAAATCAAAAGAAACAAAACTAAAGGCTATGTTACTAACTAAAATCACAAATAACCATAACATGAACAAAAACTAAAAGCTATGTGACATTATTTCGTCGAGTAAATCGGAATTTTTACCTTAGCTAGCAAAACAATTAGCACCAAAATAATAAGAAGTATATATATAATAAGAACCCTTCTACTAATCTTCACCCAAAATATACGAGTCTCCAAACTCGTCTTCAAAATCTTCCCCTATAAGAAATGACAAGAAAAACATTATTAGAACATAAAACTTAATTTCTCATAATTAAAGTGTTGAAAACGATCTTGACGGAATTGAAATTAAACCGTACGTGAAGATGGAGAGCGAAGAGGAGAGTCTAGAAATATAAATTAGGATGGATTTAATTAAGAAACGAAGATTTTATGGAGGTTTTGCTCAAGAACGATGAAGAACAATTGATGAACGACGAAGAACACGAAGAACGATTAACGAAAGTGATGTTTTGATCTTTATTTGATTTATTGTAAGATGAAAAGTTGTTTGTGAGTAATGATGGTGTTGGGTGAGCCGTGTAGTTATAGACAAATAAAGATGTCGGGTTTTGAAATTGTTGTTACGTAATTGACTCGCGTTTACTAATTATTTTACGGTAACCGATTAAATATAATTAACGATAAAGTTAATTACACTAAATATCAAGATATTATGATATTGTAATGAAAAATAATGAAAATATCAAGCCCTATTAGAGGGTGGATGAGCCGTGTGGTCTTGTGCTAGACGGGTCAGTTTTGTAAACGATTTGCGTAATTTCCGTTAACTGATCGATAAAGTTAATAAATATCTAGATATTTTGATTAGTTTAATCAAAATAAATAAAATATCTAATTGTGAGTGGATAACGATGACACGCGCGTGTGACTCATGCCAAAGTCGAGTTTTGAATTTGTTACGAGATTTACGATGAGTCGGGAATAGTTAAATGACGTTCGGTTAAAACCGTAAACGTTATTCTTTAAATTCCGAATAAAGTCAAAATAATTATATTAAATTATGATAAATCTTAATAAATCTAAATAAAAATAAATCAAAAATATTATTTTTTTAAATAAAATTTCGGTCTTCAAACTTATGAGGACGAGTCGGGAAAAAGTCAACGGAAGTCAAAGTTGACTGAAAAGTCGAGAAAAGTCAAAGATGACTTAAAAGTCAAGAAAAGTTTAGGACGACTTAAAAGTCAAGAAAAGTCAATGACGACTTTTAAAAAGTCAAGAAAAGTCAAAGACGACTTAAAAGTCAAGAATCAAGAAAAGTCAAAGATGACTAAAAACGGTCTTTTCATGAAATCTCTCAAAAATTCCAAATACGAACGCGGAATTTCAAAATAAGACTCGGAACAAAAATTCCTATTTTAAAAACTTAAGTTCTACTGAAAAGTGTTAATAAATATTTTTACTAGAAAAATCGGGTACTTTTCGGGTTGTTACAGTAACTTTATGTTAATATAATTCATTTTATATATTAATTTGGAGTTATGTAATTTTAAGAAAATTTTTATGTAACTTTGGTATTTTAAAGTGTAACTCCAGTATTTTACGAGCGTAACTTTAGCCATTTAAGGCTATTTTGTATATAAAAATTTAAAATTATGTATTATAATGATATTTTGAATATACTAATATGATTTTATGAAATTTTTTGTAACTTTAGCTAAATTTTATGTCACTTCATTCAAATATTTTGTATCTTTAGTCCAATTTTATGTAATTCTAATCAATTTTTATATAACTTTAGTCAGTTTTATGTAATTTTAGTCTAATTTTATGTAACTTTAATACGATTTTATGTAACTTTAATGTGATTTTATGTAACTTTATTATTTGAAGTATGTAATTTTAATCTGATTTTGTATAACTTTATTATTTGAAGTATGTAACTTTAATCTGATTTTATGTAACTTTATTATTTGAAGTATGTAACTTTATTATTTGAAGTATGTAACTTTAATCTGATTTTATATAACTTTATTATTTGAAGTATGTAACTTTAATCTGATTTTATGTAACTTTATTATTTGAAGTATGTAACTTTATTACAAAATGGCCCCACCACCACCAGCAAACAACCCCTTCCACCTATCACCCCACCACCACACCCCCCTGCCGCGACCCCGCACCACCACCACCACCTCCACGAAACCCCATCACGCATCCCCACGACCACAACATCAACAGGCACAATATCCGACCACCGAAACGACCCCGCCAACATAAACACCTCCACAACCCGTCGCAACCACCAACCTCGAGACTTTCCCTATACCGTCGCCCCATCCTATCACGTTTACCGTCGCCACCACCAGCCCCATCCCTGCTAGCCTCCACCACCAACAACAAACCGCCATTATCAGTCGCCAACGCCACCCCACAACTACAAAATAAACCCAAAAAATGAGATCTGAAAAAATACCATAGATCTACTCGGTTTGTGGTGCGACGGAGAAGCGAATTGGAGAAGGAATACGGCGGTGCTGGCGTCGGCATCAGGTGGTCGTCGAAGAAAGAGTGAAAGGGGAGTGGTTGGTGTGTTGTGGTGCGAAATGAGACGAAGTTGGCCGGCGAGTGAGTGTGGTGGACAGAAATGGCGGTGGTTGGTGTGTGGTGGTTCAAAATAAGGACGAAGAATGAGAGAAAGGTTCAAATGAGTCCCTCATATATTTTGAGTCCCTAAGTCATTCTATGAGCCCTTAGATCTTTCAATGTGGGTGGTTGAGATTAAAAGCAAAAAATAACCATTACACTAATCTATTACTTATACACTAATTAAATTTCTTTCTCTCTAGCTTAAAGTTGATGACATTTTAGCATTTTTAGGGTGTAACTTTTGTCTTCAAGTGTAAATTTTGTTTTTCTATAAGTATACGGTTTTAAAAGTGTAAATTTGATCTTTTACGAGTGTAACTTTAATCCAAAAAAGTGTAACTTTATACTAAAAATTGATTTTAAGACACGGTTTTGACATTTTACGTATTTTTTTAGTGTAACTTTAGCCATTTACGAGTGTAACTTTAATCCAAAATAATGTAACATTATACTAAAAAGCGATTTTAAGACATGTTTTTTACATTTTACGTGTTTTTAGAGTTTTACTTTAGCCCTATACAAGTGTAACTTTAATTCAAAATAGTCTAACTTTATACTAAAAAGTGATTTTAAGACAAGTTTTTGACATTTTACGTATTTTTAGAGTGTAACTTTAGCCCTTAGCAAGTGTAACTTTAATCCAAAATAGTCTAACTTTGTACTAAAAAATGATTTTAAGACAAGTTTTTGACATTTTACATATTTTTAGAGTGTAACTTTAACCTTTTACGAGTGTAACTTTAATCTAAAATAATGTAATTTCCTACTAAAAAATGATTTTGTGACAAGTTTTTGATATTTTACGTATTTTCAAAGTGTAATTTTAGCCTTTTACAAGTATAACTTTAATCCTTAATAATGTAATTTTATTTTCACAATAAATTTATGTCATTTTAAGACAAGTTAATGACATTTTCGAATTTTTAGAGTGTGACTTTAACCTTTTACAAGTGTAACTGTAATCCTTAGTAATGTTGTTTTATTTTACCAAGTAATTTATGGCATCTTATTTTGAAAATTTAAAATTAACTAATTTAAGGTGTAATTCTAACATTTTCAGAATGTAACTTTACTATATTGAGAGTATAACTTTAGTAATTTATAGTTTTAATTAACTCTTTCACGATTTGAACTTTAGTCATTAATACTGTAACTTTGGTCCATTGAGAGTGTAACTTTTGTCTTTTAAGGGTGTAACTCCAGTCCATTAGCGACCTTCGTCGCCCTCAACAATAATACCCAATAAAAACCAATAATAAGCACAACTTTTTTGTCATTAAAAAAAATTAAGATAATACGATTATTTTTTCAAAAATCTACTTTATATATAGTAGATCTAAGATTAAAACTAACACAAAAAAATGTGTTACTTTAAAGTCACTTTTTATACAAAAATGTAAGAACAAAAACAAAAAAAAGGTGTAACTTTTAATGCTATTTTGTGTTACTTTTATAAACAATATATGTGACTTTAATAAAGAAAGTATGCAACTTAAATAGAAGATTTGTGTTACTTCAATAGACAACAGATCTGGAAATTTTTTAAACAATAACACAATAAACAAATCCGGAAATTTTTTAAAAAAATAAGAAAACACAATAAACAACCACCACAATAACACGAAATTTGAAAAACAAATGTAACAATAAATCTTAAAACACACCACCATAAATAAAAAAACACAAAAAACTTGACCGGACCACCATGTGACCACCACCATTCGACCACCACCACCACCACCACACGACAAGCGCATTCACCACCATCCAAAACCATTAAACAACCACCACTATCCTCAGCCACCGAACACAACAATCAACAACAAAAAACACCAAAACATTGTTCATATCTGGAAAATAACAAAGAGAAAGGGGTGTAGTGTCGGGTGGGGGACTGGCGGCGGCAGGTGGTCGAGGCGCGTGGGTGGTGAGCACTGGCGTGCGGCTGAAGCAGGTGGAGGACGGGTTGTCGGTGGTGGTGAGGTCCCCACACTAAGGCAGAGAGAGAGAGAAGTGAAGGTGGAGTATTTAGATCTGAAAAAAAGCAAAAAAAGAAAGAAAGGGAAAGCAGGTGGTGGCGAAATTTGGTGCTGGTGGGTGGAGGGTGTTGACAGAAGGAGTGGTGGGTGGTGTAGGCGGCATTGGTGATTTGTAAGGGAGGCAGTGTTGTGGTGTCAGATAGGTAGTGGTGTCGATTGGGTGGTGGGTAGTGGTGTCGATTGGGTGGTGATGAGTGTGAGGAAGGGAGGAGGTGTTGTGGTGTCGGATGAGTGGTGGTGTCGGGTGGGTAGTGATGGGTGGGAGGAAGTGGTGAGAGGAAGTGAGGTTGAGTGATTTATCTGGTATTTTGAATTATTTGGGATGTAGAGAGTGGAGAGGTATTGATATTATGTGAGATGAGAGAGAAGTAGTTGTGTAAAAAAAGCTTATATATTAAATTAGGATAGAGATTAGTGGTTAATTAATGAGGGATGAGAGAGAGTGAAAAATTAACCATTAATCACCTTTTAGGAGTACAAATCTCAGCCATCCATCTCCCTCATCCAATGGCCAAAAAGAGGACTCATGGACTCACTCTTTTGGGGTGGACTCATTTGATCCCATTACTAGAGATAGGTTCTTGTGAGTCCACCCATTTTTTTGAGTCCATGAGTCCCCACCCTAGCCATTAGATGAGGGAGATGGATGGATGAGATTGTAGAGACAAAAACACACTTAACACTAATCATTTACCTATGCACTAATTAATTAACTTTCTCTCTCTAGCCTTTAGTTAATCACTTTTGAGCACTATTGAATTTCTGAGATTTGTGAGTGTAACTTCAGCCCATATTTGTGTAACTTCAAACTAAAATGTGATTTCGACTATATAAATTTGAATTTATGAAACTTCAAGACAAGTTTATGTGATTTTAAACTTTTTATGAGTGTAACTTCAGTCATTACGAGTGTCACTTCAGCCTATATTTGTGACAACCCTCGCGAATGCGGAAAGATAAAACAAACAAGCATGTGAATTATATTGCGGAAATAGGTAGTTTTAAGAACTTTTATACATGCAAGTTAAATAAAACGAGGAGTGTCAAATATTACAAACTAAATGCGGAAATACAACAAAGAGACGGGGTCTCTTAAAATGTTAGCAAAGAACAAGTGTTTAGCAAAACTAGCTAATATCTTCTAGAGGTGAAACTTCCAGGGACAACGCCCGCTAGCTCACACCCGAACCCCAAAACATCGTAGCCAAAAAGTCAACCATGCAAGCAACCTGTTCATCCATGAAAAACATGAACGCCACAGTCAGTGGGGAGTAACCCCGGGTTCTCCCAGCCATATCACCTTAAACGTACATAGAAGGAAATACAAAAGTAAAGCATGCATACATATAGATATACATGTGAGATACGATAAGAATAGATAGGCAATCCAATATATAAAGATACGATCATGTGGAAATCAAATCCCGATCAGCCATCATGTTATTCAAGACACATCCGGGGAAAGACACTCTAGCTGCAACCGAATACGCTCACAAGGGCTTACATCTCATCCGTAGCGGTATAAGATTGAATAATATTGAGACTCGACAGACAACCCAGCAAAGTCTGCGATGATTACCCCGAAATCAAATATTTCATCCCCCCATTCACGAACAGACCAATTCAACCGGGGTAACTAAACGAAGTCAGCCAGTGAAACCATGACTCATATCATGAAATGCACGCATGTCAAAAAGAACGCAACACCATACGACACTCCCGTCTCAACTGTAAAAAATGAAACGCACTAGCATCGTGTACATGGCAAGTATGATTAAAAGGACATCCACGGGATCACATTTCCCGGAACGCATACACAATCACATTTCGTATATGTAGACTAATTTCCTCCTGGTAGGAACGATAAGGCTCCTAATCTAAACCTGGCCAGATTCTCGGAATCACATTTTCCGATTCGACATGCGATCACATTTCGCATCCAAGACTCGGTCTTACAAATAAAACGCCGAGTACCCACATTCTCGGTAGATCAATTCACGAAAGAGGCGGAAAACGAGCTCAAGCCTCATAACATGCGGTACGCTACATGCAAATAACAACACCTCGCAAGTACACAACATTTGACGGCCGGGTCGATCAACGCATAGCGTTCGCCTCCCAACAACGTCGTCGTATGCCCACTAACACATGCAATTAAGCAGTAAGATACCTCTCCGTTCCGACATTCCAGCCTTACGAACGGGAAGGTAGCCAAGGGAATGAGAGTACAAAGCACAAGACAAAATAGTGCTCAAACCGTATCATTTGTAAAAAAACCGACTCAAAGTGGGACATAGCAAAAACCGTCACAAAACATGTGATACAAGCGAAAGAAATATCATATATTCAACACATTCATATTATAAGTCACTACGTAAAATTATACGTTAAATGAACGATCGGAATTATTATAAATGAAAATCGTAAACAAAAATCACAAGACTTTCCAGGAGGTGCCAGCAGGTCAGGCTGACCGGCTGCCGGTCCACCGGCTCAGGCCACAAGTCAATACGAAAACCAACCTGAAAATGCAGTGTGTCCCAGCCGGTCAGTCTGACCGGCTGCCGGTCAACCGGCTGGGACCAATGGGTCATATGAAAAACAAAGGAAGAAAGGGGGGTCTCAGCCGGTGGTCTGACCGGCTGCCGGTCGACCGGCTGAGCCCAACTTCATATTTCAAAATCACGTAAAACTCCAACAATATACAGCACTAGCCCCTTCTGCCCCGCCGTGGTCTTACCGGCTGCCGGTCGAACCGCTGAGGTCAGCAGTACAACACGAAAATGCCTTTGTTTCACATCAAGTCGATCTTTTGCATAATTACGGCCTAGGATGTATCTACAATTGCATCCTCTCATCATTTAAATATCTCAAAATCACAACCAAAGCATCCATCACAATCATAACAAAGTCAAGAGCTTACTAACTATAACTGACAAAACATGGTTCTATCCTAAGAAATCACATCAAAACAACTAATGATACCGAGTCAAAACCCCTTCACCGTTACCTTTAAAGCGTCTTCACACTCGTCAAGTCCTCTTCAATTAGAAATGAGTCTTTGTCGGGATCAATTGGATGTCACCACCTACCTATAGACTCGGGTAAAAGAGGACTACGAATTCAATCTTTCGACAAGACGTAAAGTTTTTGAAAAGCGGACAAGAACGATAAGTAGTTTCAATCAAATAACGGATCGGAGGATAAGGGGGAGCAAGAAGAGTACAACTTATCGGTACGGGCCGCGATTCTAATCAAAGAACGAAGAGTTATGTGATTCAAAGATCAAAAATCAATAAGGTAGGACAGATTTCTTAAGTGAAGAAAAACGCCTGGTTTTTTTGGTTTGGTGTTGACTGAATATTGGTTAAAAAGGATTTGAAGAGTATCGTAAAGGGTGAGTCGGAAAAGTCACGAAAGTCAAAGACGACATTAAAGCGTCAAGACCAGTCAGCAAACTCAAAAGTCACGAAAGTCAAACCCCTTAAAAGTCAAGAAAAGTCCAAGACGACTTAAAAAAGTCAACGAAACTCGCAACTTCCTTAAGACGGGATCTCATGGAATCTCATGCGGGAAATTGCCGAATACCTAACTCCAAATTCTAAATAATTCGACTACGAAGATTCATTCTATATTAAACTTAAATTTGCTGAAAAGATTTCGTAAAATATTTCTACTAGAAAAATAGGGTACATTTCCGGGTGTTACAATCACCCCTCCTTTTAAAAGTTTCGTCCTCGAAACTTGAGAGTAGAAAAGAAAAGTTATAAGGACCAATTCGTTTTCTCCAATTTGGTATTCAAAACATTTTCAAGGAAATGTATTTCAAAAGCATGACATTTTCCAAAAAGGTATAGGAAAAGTTTTCGAAAGTAGCTCTCTTTTTGCTGTGGAACGAAATTGTTCT
>JAIUZE010067186.1:0-12553 GCA_022085475.1 Heliosperma pusillum
CATACATGAAATTTAAGGATTATAACGAAATTATAATATATGAAATACGAGTCATAAACGAAATGCATAAAGATTAGAATTAACCTTCGGTCCTAGCAATATGGCCTAAGAACAAATATCAAGACGATATTCTCCTAATTGTTGCACCCAAGATGCTCTGAGAAATGCCTTTGCTTGTGCTAGAATGAACACCAAAATTACTGCTAATTTTTGTGAAAATAATTGTGATTGTGATGATGAGAAAGTAGAGAAGAAGAGTTTATATAAAACTCTCCTCCTCTCCTATTTGGACCGTCCAACTAGTAGTAGAGTAGAGGGAGGAGTCTTTCCTCTTTTTCTTCTACTTGTTTTAGGAAGTGGAGTCTCTTTTATTTATTTAATGTATAATATGTGTATGTATTATTATTGTCATTTGTCACATATTAATAAGTCCATACAACATCTTGTAGTCGATTTATTAATATCGGTCTGACATCATTTATTATGACAATATCGTATAATATATACGTCAAGTATAAATATCGTATATTTATAATTTGCTAATTAAATATAACATTTTATATTTAATTACGACTTAACATTTTAATTCGTTTAAGCTTACATTATTTAATCGTATTAAATAATTACATTATATACATTAATTAGATATAACAGTTTATATTCAATTACGAATTAACATTTATTTCGTCTCAGCTAGTATTATTTAATCGTATTAAATAATCGTATCATCATTACATTGACTAACCTTTTAGTCATATATATCGACTAACCTTTTAGTCATATAAGGCATCAATATGATTATATTTTTCATATAATCACATCTCTCAAACACATCCTTTAGGTGTGACTTTTAGGGACCAGTTGATCACCGCCATTAAAATGACAATAACGTCAAACTCCTAGCAAGCCAACCGTTATCGATAAACGTTGATCAACTGATAAGAATACTAAGTATACCCTGTGAACCTGTAAGAGATTTATACACGTTATCACACTAACTGTGGAGGACACTAGCTCCAACAATCTCCCACTTGTCTTTACAAGTGTATGTGCGATAACCGATTCTCATATCCAAAATTTCTCCCACTCAATGTAAAAAAATTTGCAAAGTCCGTATTCACAAATGTCGTATTTTACAAGTGATCAATATCAAGAGTGGTTTTCCCGACTAGAGAGTAACTTAACTGATAAACGAATTATTATTCGAGCATGGCCATGCATTTCAGTTACAACTCCTCGAGTGGCCCTGAGAAATAACAAAACCTGATAAAGGTTGGATATTTTCTTAAACTCAAATCCTGCATATACAAGCACAGTATGAAATGACCCAGTAAAATTCTGCTTATCCTCTTGTTACGGTCGACCATGAGAAAAAAAAACCAAAGTCACCCAAAAACTGCCTTAATCTCAAGAGACAGTCGATAGTCAAAAGAATCGACTCTAGGAACACTATGGACGTCCAATCCACGACCTGGCAACAAATGTTTTTAAACATTTAGGACTCCATAACGTTGTCACGATGTCCTACGAGGTATCTTTATAACTCGTATCTGTGATCGATCAATCAACTGTTTGACTTATGGCTCGTTGAACCCACCATCAATCAACTTCACAATATAATTGCCAGAGTTATCAGCTCATGTGGGCGATTACGGACCAAAACATATATAATGTAATTCAGTTCACTTTGTGGCGTTCAATGTTGTCGTACAATCCACATGAAAAACAAAATCTGAAATAATACGATGATGTTATGAATAGTATATGAAAAAGAGACATTTATCTAATTCATATAAACAGCTACTACAACTCAGGAACACGTTTAATTCCCATGGAAATAATGTGCCCTTCATGCTTATCATATTTTAACGGTTTAGTGAGAGGGTCCGCGATGTTGTCATCCGAAACAATCTTGTCTATCACTATCTCCTTTTGCTCCATGTAATCTCGGATCATGTGAGCCTTCCGAAGTATATGTCTAGACTTGTTGCTAGACTTAGGCTCCTTAGCTTGGAAGATGGCACCTCTATTATCACAATAGATGGTGATTGGGTCATTCGAACTAGGAACTACGGTTAGTCCTTGTAAGAACTGACACATCCATATAGCTTCCTTTGCAGCTTCCGAAGCGGCATAGTACTCGGACTCAGTTGTAGAATCTGCTATAACACTTTGTTTGGAACTTTTCCAACTGACCGCAGCGCCATTAAGAGTAAAGACGAATCCAGACTGAGATTTCGAGTCATCTCGATCCTTTTGGAAGCTAGCATCCGCGTAACCGATTGCGCATAGCTTAGTATCTCCTCCATAAGTCAATACCCAATCCTTAGTCCTTCGTAAGTACTTAAGGATGTTTTTAACAGCCATCGAGTGTGTTTCACCTGGATTGCCTTGGTACCGACTCGTCATACTCAATGCATATGCCACGTCTGGACGTGTGCATATCATGGCATACATGATCGATCCTATGGCTGATGCATAAGGAACACGACTCATGCGCTCGACCTCTTCCGATGTCTTGGGTGCCTAAGCTTTACTCAAATGCATCCCAGAAATCATTGGAAGGTACCCCTTCTTGGAGTTGGTCATGTTGAATCTTTCAAGAATCTTATCTATATAAGACTCCTGACTGAGTGATAACATCCGTCGTGATCTATCTCTATAGATACGGATCCCCAATATGCGTTGTGCCTCACCCAGATCTTTCATCTGGAAATGGTTCATTAACCATACTTTTACCGAAGATAAGAGAGGAATGTCATTCCCAATCAAGAGTATGTCATCGGCATACAATATCAAGAAGACAATCTTACTCCCACTCGACTTGACATACAAGCATGGTTCCTCAACTGATCGAGTGAAACCATTCTCTTTTATCACCTGGTCGAAACGATGATTCCAACTCCGAGAAGCTTGCTTAAGTCCATAAATGGAACGCTTAAGCATGCACACTTTGTTAGGATTTTTAGGATCTATGAAACCTTCGGGTTGTACCATGTACAATTCCTCCTCCAAATAACCGTTTAAGAAGGCGGTTTTCACATCCATGTGCCAAATTTCATAGTCATGAAAAGCGGCAATCGCTAAGATTATCCGAATGGAACGCAGCATAACTACAGGTGCAAAATTTCATCATAATGCAATCCGTGCACTTGAGTGAAACCTTTTGCCACTAGTCGTGCCTTATAGGTGTCTGGTTGTCCTTCTACATAATGCTTTATCTTATAAAGCCATTTGCACTGAAGAGGTCGTACCTTATCAGGCAAATCAACCAGATCCCATACGTCATTCTCATACATGGAGTCCATCTCGGATTGCATGGCTTCAAGCCATAGCTTAGAATCGGAACAGGTCATAGAACCTTTATAGGTAGTGGGTTCGTTACTCTCTAGGAGCAAAATGTCATCTCTATCATTCTCCTCGACCATACCAATGTATCTGTCTAGAGGAATGGAGACTCTATCCGACCTCCTAGGTTCCTGAGGAATATTAACCGTACCAGAAGTTGAAGGAACATTTTCCTCCATCGGTTGCTCGGTTGTTGGTTCTTGAATCTCCGACAGATCGAATTTCTATTACTTGACTTGTTCTCGAGAAACTCTTTCTCTAAGAACTTCGCACTAGCCGCAACAAAAACTCGATGTTCAGTAGGCGAATAGAAGTAATGACCAAACATTCCTTTTGGATAACCAATAAAGTATGTCTTGACCGATCGCGGGCCGAGCTTATCCTCGTGTCTCCACTTCACATAAGCCTCGCAGCCCCAAACCCGAATAAAGGACAAGTTAGGGACCGTTCCCTTCCATATCTCATATGGAGTCTTGTCTACAGCTTTAGACGGACTTCGGTTAAGTATAAGAGCAGATGACAAAAGAGCAAAACCCCATAGTGAATCAGGTACTACCGTGTGACTCATCATGGATCGAACCATATCAATTAATGTTCGATTTCTCCGTTCGGACACACCATTTAATTGAGGTGTTCCAGGTGGAGTTAACTGTAATACTATGCCACAGTCTTTAAGGTGTTGATCAAACTCATTTGAAAGATATTCGCCACCACGATCTGATCAAAGTGCTTTAATCTTTCTTTCCAGTTGGTTCTCAACCTTATTCTGGAATTCCTTGAACTTTTCAAAGGACTCACTTTTATGCTTCATTAAGTAGACATATCCGTATCTACTCAAATCATCCCTGAAAGTGATAAAATATCTATAGCCGTCTCTTGCGCTGATTGACATAGGTCCACATACATCAGTATGTATAAGTCCTAATAGGTCATTAGCACGCATTCTAACACCTTTGAAGGAAATTCGAGTCATTTTGCCGATAAGACATGATTCACACGTGCCAAATGATTCGTAATCAAATGGGGAGATAGTCCCATTCTCAATGAGCTTCTTTAAAAGTTTTTCATTTATGTGTCCCATACGACAGTGCCATAGATAAGTTTGATCTTTGTCACCAACCTTTACTTTCTTATTATTCATGTGTAATATGTCTGTTGTTTGATCTAAGATATAAATGTCATTCATGGAAACTGCTTTGTCATAAACCATTTCATTCAAAGAGAAAATACAGCTATTGTCTTTTATTGAAAATGAAAAACCGTCTTTATCAAGCACAGAAACAGAAATAATGTTCTTAGATAAACCGGGTACATAGTAACAATTATATAAATATAACTCAAATCCACTCGGGAGTTGGATTACATATGTTCCCAATGAGACTGCAGCAACTTTTACTCTATTCCCGACTCGCAGGTCCACATCACCCTTTGCGAGAGGTGTGATGTTTTTTAGGCCCTGCAAATGATTACACAGATGAGAACCACAACCTGTATCAAGTACCCAAGTTCCGAAACTTGCATGGTTAATCTCAATCATATGAATATAAGATGAGATACCAACAGGAGTGACGCGGCCTGCTTTTATGTCCTCACGGTACACGTGACAGTTCCTCCTCCAATGCCCAGTCTTGTGGCAATGGTGGCACTCAATGTCACTGTCCTTGCTCTTTGCCTTGCCTTGTGAGCTACTAGTCTCACCAGGCCCACTCTTACCCTTTCCTGACTTCTTAAACATTGGCTTCCCTACATTTAGGTCGCCGTGAGCCTTGCCCATACCTTTGTTCTTGTTGTAAATCATGAGAACATCTTGCTTCATGCTCCCACTCAATTTCAGATCCTTCTCGGTCTTTACGAGAAGTGAGTGTAGCGCATGAAGACTTTTCCTCATGTCATTCATGTAGTAATTTGCCCTGAAAAGGGCAAAACCATCATGAAGTGAATGAAGCACACGGTCAATGACTGTGCTCTCACTGATCTTGCAATCAAGTGCCTCCAGTTTCTCGACATACTCAATCATATGAAGAATGTGTGGGCTAACCGGTTGGCCCTTTTGGAGTTTCGCCTCAAAGAAGCGACAGGTATGCTCATAAGTAACGATTCTCGGTGCTTTTGATAATTCGTTAGTGAGCGTGGTGAAAATCTTATTTGCACCTTGGGCAATGAAGCGGCTTTGCAAATTGGTTTCCATTGCAAAGATGAGTACGTTCTTTATCGCACCCGCTTCCATAACGAAGTCACTATAAGCAAGTGACTCGTTAGCTCTCGGATTGGGGCCTGGGTTTGGCAGTATTGGCTCAGTCAAGTACTGGATCTTGCCGTCAGCAATGGTTGCATTCCGTAATGCCGCCTCCCAGTCCTCAAATTTGGACCCGTCATTCTTCAGTCGCGTGGATTGATTCATGTGGTCCATGAAAGTTTTAAGCCAGGACTCGCGTGCGAGTGTGGCACTTGGCATAGGGACATCATTATGGCCAACCATTTGTTATAGCAGTATTATTAATATAAGACGAATTCTACACTGCGAAAAAGAAGAAAAATATAATAATAAGCATACTCATCGATATGATTGAAGTCTAGTGCAAAACTTGTTTAATGCGAAGACTCAAGCATTTATACAATTGACCTTCCTCATGAATTATATAAATGATCCCAAGACTCAATTATCTGTAAATTGATAAGCCAACCTCTTGGCTAATTCTACCTTTAGAATTCTTGGTCGATAACATTTTATCTTTAGTCCATCATAATCACGAGAAACTCTTCGGATTATAATGTTGAGGTAAAATAAGTCAATACATACTACTTACACAACGTAGAAGGGGTCATATGGAGAGTAAGGTCCTATATGCCTATCGACTGATAAGTGAATATTTGTATGGTTTTAACCCCCAATTTAGCTCGGTTTTGTATGTCATTTGTGCTTTGTTAAGCCACTTTATGAGCTAATATCGTCTTCTAGGTGAATTCCTATGTTCTAACCTGTTTTGTAGGGAAAGTGACGTGTCTACGCCCTTTTTCTATATTCCCGAGCATTTGCCTAGAACCCGACGACTTGAAGAAGCAACCTTGCCCAAGTAAAAGGCATTTCAAGAAGGTTTACTAATTCGAAAGAGAGAAGAAGCAAAGACGGTTTCGTAGTTGTCGGAAGATCAATCAAATAGACGGGAGAATTCATCGCTTTACATCATACCCTATCAACAAACCCGATTGTATAAGTCAAGGGGGATGTTGGAAGTCAAGTCAAGCGAAGGAAGATGAAACGTTAGTCAAATACTTCTAGATGACAACTTACCCGATCGGGTAAGTGTGTACCCGATCGGGTATGTGTGCTGCTTCGAGCATTGCGGCTCCTTCATCCTATTTTTGACCTATGTGTTTAATGCCCGACCTCTTCTCCACGAAACCCTAATACTATAAATAGATGCTCTAGCCCTCATATCATATCATCCATCCCTCACACAACATCTCTTCTCTTCTTACATTTCTCTTTAGTTTAGTTCTTCCTCTTTCTTAGTTTAGTTTAGTTTAGTTTTAGTTTTCTCTAGTTTAGTTTAGTCTAGTTCTATGTTTTCTTCAATTGTAGTTGTTCTAGTTGTAATTGGAATTCAAGTTTCCGGGTTTGCATTTCCTATTCAAGTTCTTGTTCCATTTCAATCTTTGCTCATCCTTTTCGGTAATCTTTATTCTCGTCTTTACATTATAGTTTCATTTTCTTTTAGTATTTCCTTTATCATGTTTATCATTCTTAGTTTTATAATCTTAGTTTCCTTTACATTGTTAATCATGCATAAGTAGTCACCCTTCTAGGGTGTAGGATAGCCATGTTAGATTGATTAAAAGATGTTAATTGGATAAAAGAAATTGTGCCTTTAAAACGTTGTGTCTATGCATGTTTGGATTGTAACAATAGTTATCGATTTTTGGCCAAAATCATTTGACTAGTATGGAATTCTTTTCCAAGGTAGACATACGAGAATTGAATAGACAAAGCATGACATGGTAGATTAAGACCTAGTAAATCGCCTAAAAAGCCTGCTAGACCATCTGATCTATGATTGTAATGAACACATCATTCTTACGAACTCGCAATGAATTATTTGCATATCTTAAATCCAATTTCTCCAATTTGTCAATCTACATGTGTGATCCTACTTCCCTAGATGTTTTTCTTTATTGTATTGTTATCATTTTTATTATAGTATTTAGTAACTAGTGACAAACATTTGCCAATCGTCCAAGGTAGAGTTCTAACCACAACTATTCACAAGTATCTCCCGTCTCCCCGAGATCGACCCCTAACTTCCCTAATTACATTAATTTGTTGTTAGCCTAGTCTGGGTTATTTATCTTTGATTAGGGTACGCGACAACCCTGTCATCGACGAAGAAGGGATTCATAGTAGTTTGGCCTATAAAGACTAGTCTCAATTTTAGGTTTTAGAGGAAGATCCCATCAACTTTATTTTAATTCATTTTAAGTGAACGAATATCTAGCATGCGAGAATGAATAAACTAAGATGATGGCTTAAAATGCGTGTGACATCTTTATGTCCATGATAACTAACATCCAAACTATATGAGTCAATTTTCATGCATTTTTAGTAGTATGTGGTTTGGTTTAGGCGGAATATGATGCACTAACTATCATGTGATGAAAAGCAACAAGAACGAAAAATACGTAAAATTACAAAGTTCTAGTGTGGCCTATCTACCAAAATGAACAAAATACAACTTTGGAATCCATCCAAATAGGACCCAAAAAGCTTGTCTTGATGTTCCATCTTGGTCCATGTAGCGGGAGTGAGCAATCCGATCTCCATCTTTAGTCTTCTCAAATTACATTTAATAAATTACAAAATATAAACCTATTTACATTCTAATTTAAAAAACATAATTTCAAAGAAAACACAAGGAGATTCGAGATCTCAAAATTACATCAAGATCATGTTTCCATCATTACGAAAACATAATCAACTAAGGCCATACTAGGTAATACAAATTACAACCAATTGCAAAAATACGTAAATAAACCATTCAACAAATCATTCAACAAAATAAAATGCATCAACAATAAATTAGTCATTCAAGACATAATTCCTTAATTATGTAGAGTAATTTATCCAAACCACCTATTTTAAAATGATCAAAATTATGTGACAATTCCTTAATTACTCACAATAATTCCAATCAACCATAATTCAATTTTAATTCATATTATCGTATAATATGAATTAATCCAACTTATCTTAAACCTTTTTAAAAATAATTGGGTATCCAAAAATTGTGAACTTTTTCACAACAACAATTATACATTATCAATATAATGCATAAAAAAAACAAATACGGCCAACTTAAAAAAAAAAACAAAAATCCGATTTTTTTTTTTTTTTTAATAAAAACAACAGCTACGGGCTGTTTTTAATTTTTTTTAAAAAAATTTTTTGATGTTGCTAATATTAAAAGATCGGTACAATTATCAACATTTAATCATTATTAAACATTGACACAAACTAGATGATTCAATTTAACATTTTTAAATGAATATCTAAATCATGATTAAATTGATTATCTTAATATTTGACTAATCATAATTGATTTGAACATCATTAAAATTAAAGAATCATGATGCATAATAACAATTTAACATCATTTATACCGAAAATATATAGCAAAAACAAATGTTCATTAACATTCAAAACAATTTCCATTTACTTTCTAATTTAATGCTTATTAAATTAAAACATCTACAAATTTATCATATTGTCATCCTAACATATTAAAACAACAATATCAATAAATCAAATGAAAACAATAATAAAAAAAAATAAACAGCCCGGGAAAAAAATTTTGCCGAATAAAAATTTGGACCGAAAATTTTTTACATCATTCATGAAAAATCATATAAAATAATTTCGTAGCCTACGGCTGTGATACCACTTGTGGGAAATATCGGTATATTTCATACATGAAATTTAAGGATTATAACGAAATTATAATATATGAAGTACGAGTCATAAACGAAATGCATAAAGATTAGAATTAACCTTTTGTCCTAGCAATATGGCCAAAGAACAAATATCAAGATGATATTCTCCTAATTGTTGCACCCAAGATGCTCTGAGAAATGCTTTTGCTTGTGCTAGAATGAACACCAAAAATTAGTGCTAATTTTTGTGAAAAGTAATTGTCATGATGAGAAAGTAGAGAAGAAGAGTTTATATAAAACTCTCCTCCTCTCCTATTTGGGCCGTCCAACACAAGTGGAGGAAGAAGAGGACTCTTTTTTTCTACTTGTTTTTAGGTAGTGGAGTCAGGATAGGAGTCTTCTCTCTTTTATTTATTTAATGTATAATATGTGTATGTATTATTATTGTCATTTGTCACATATTAATAAGTCCATACAACATCTTGTAGTCGATTTATTAATATCGGTCTGACATCATTTATTATGACAATATCGTATAATATATACGTCAAGTATAAATATCGTATATTTATAATTTGCTAATTAAATATAACAGTTTATATTTAATTACGAATTAACATTTAATTCGTTTAAGCTTACATTATTTAATCGTATTAAATAATTACATTATATACATTAATTAAATATAACAGTTTATATTCAATTACGAATTAACATTTAATTCGTCTCAGCTAGTATTATTTAATCGTATTAAATAATCGTATCATCATTACATTGACTAACCTTTTAGTCATATATATCGACTAACCTTTTAGTCATATAAGGCATCAATATGATTATATTTTTCATATAATCACATCTCTCAAACACATCCTTTAGGTGTGACTTTTAGGGATTAGTTGATCACCGCCATTAAAATGACAATAACATCAAACTTCTAGCCAGCCAACCGTTATCGATAAACGTTAATCATCTGATAAGAATACAAAGTATACCCTGTGAACATGTAAGAGATTTATACACGTTATCACACTAACTGTGGTGGACACTAGCTCCAACAAGCACACCTGATTAATCCAACAGCGGATGCGTAAGGGATTAATTTCATGCGTTCAATCTCCTCGGGTTTGGTAGGGCACTCTGATTTGCTCAAAGTGATCCCACTACCCATAGGAAGAAAGCCTCTCTTACAGTCTTTCATGCTTGTATCCTTCTAGATCTATCCTTATAGATTCGGATACCTAAGATGCGCTGGGCCTCTCCTAAGTCTTTTAGTTGGAAATGAATCCCAAGCCTGTAACACCCGCAAATGTACCCTATTTTTATAAGTAAAATATTTTACAGATACTTTTCAGCGAAATTTAGTTTTTGTTTAGAATTAAATTTATCGTGTCGAATTTATAATTTCCGAGTTCGTATTTGGATTTTACGCGAGATTTCAAGTGAATCCCGTCTTAAGGCGTCTTTGACTTTTCTTGACTTTTTCCACTTACTCCACTTATACTCCCTCATAAACCCTAATTTCGCTCACAACTCAATCACCTTCTTCCTCACAAAGAAAACCCCAAAACCTAGCTTCCATTTTTAATCTGTCTTAGAATCGTCATAACTCCTTCATTTCTCGCTCAAATTCACGTAAGTTCGTCTTATTCCTTCTCTCTGATCTTCCACTATCTGTATTGGTAATAAAATTACCGTCTTTCCCGCTTTTCAATTTATCCGTCTTTCTCACAGGTGAATTATATTCATCTTTTGTCGTCTTTGTTTAGGTGGAGACTTTCTAGACACCGACAAAGATTACTATCTAGTGGAGGAAGGTTTAGAAATCAATTAAAGACGCAATAAGGTAACGGTGAAGGGTTACTCGATATCATTTACGTGTTTTAATGTGTTTTCTATGTTAGTAATCGTATTTGGAATAGGATTAGTATTCATAGAAATTGTGTTGATGATGATACTTGTTGTTTGTTGAGAATTGATGATTTATGATAATAGTTGATGATGGTTGAGTTTAGAACAAAATGGAGATGTCTTGACCCAAGTCACGGTCGTGAAACTCATGTCACGAGCGTGAAATAGTGGCTGACCAAATACCCTTGCGTAACAGACAGTTTCACGGGCGTGAAATACAAGTCACGGTCGTGACTTGTGCAGAGTCACTACACTGACCCCTTTTAGTAAAATGATCTTATCTCCTTTGTTACTTGCTTGTTTTGGGCTTGTGACCTACCGTTGGAACCGTAAGAGGATAAGCTATCACCTCAAATTAGAATTTATGCATTTGCATTTCTAGAACTCTAGTTATGACCGTTTGAAGTGGACCCTTGTTTTAGTTAGTTTCCAAACTTGTTGTTTTGAGATAAGATCTATGTTTCCTATTTATTATGCTTCTTAAACTTGGTCTAATGCTTATGTATCATGTATTGATTCATGTTTATCATAGTTAAATTTATAAAATGCCCTATTATCATGCTTGGTGACGGTTTTTCATATATCCCACTTTGAGTCATTTTTACAAATGTTACGGTTGGAGCACTATTTTGTTATGTGCTTTGTACTCTCATTCCCTTGGCTACCTCCACGTTCGTAAGGCTGGAATGTTGGAACGGGGATGTATCCTAACTGCTTAATTGCATGTGTTAGTGGGCATAAGACGATGTTGTTGGGAGGCGAACGCTTTGCGTTGATCGACCCGGCCGTCAAATGTTGTGTACTTGCGAGGTGGTGTTATTGCGTACCACTTGTTGTGTGGCTTGTGCTCTTTTCCGCCTCTTTCGTGAATTATCGACCGAATTTGGGGTACTCGGCGTTAATGATTGACCGAGTCTTGGATGCGAAATGTCATCGCTTGTCGAATCGGAACACGTTTATTCCGAGAGTCTGGCCAGGTTTAGACTAGGAACCATATTATTATCGTCGTCCTACCAGGAGGAAATTAGTCTACATATACGAAATGTCATCGTGTATGCGTTCATGGAAATGCTTATCTCGTGGATGCCTTTTAATCATACTTGCCATGTACACGGTGCTAGTGCGTTTCATTTACCGTGAGAGAGGTCGTCAATGTATTGTTATGTGTGGATGGATGATTACATGATTGAATATTCATGATCATACCATGACTTGGCATGGTTTGTTTTTCGAGTCTCAATCTTATCAAACTTATACCGCTAACGGTGAGATGTAAGCCCTAGTGAGCGTATTCGGTTGCCTAAGAGTGTCTTCCCCGAGTCTTTGTATAACATGATGGATTCGGATTTTGTATTCCATATGCTCTTAT
>JAIUZE010067189.1:0-26838 GCA_022085475.1 Heliosperma pusillum
GACAATCCAAATCAAACTACCCATTTCTTTTTGGGTGCCAAATAAGATCAACTACTCCTAATTTACCCTACATATTTACACAATTGTACATCACCGATAAATCAAGGCCTCTAGAGGCTTTTAAGAGGAAATAGACTGGCATCAAGTACTTGTAAGGCAACTCATTGCCACAACAATTGTGATAACACTTGTATGAAGTTTCACGTGGATCAAAGGGGGAAATAACTTAATGTGCAAAGACCCCATTTCAGACCAATTTATTTTGAAGGTGAGAACAAATAATAATAATTAACTCATATAACACAAGTTGAGCAAACACTCAATGGAATTTACAAATCACAGATGTCGATTTCTTATTAATATTACCAACAAGAATCTTTGATTCATTCAAGTTGCCTATCAATCATCCAATTTCATGTTAATCTAAATTTGGGGAAAATCATTTAATAGGAAAAATCCACATCAGCTATGAATTTAATTTTACTAAGATCTAAAACCCACACCAATTCAATATGATAGTAAAATTATAAAATAAGTAAGTTTTGATCACATGACACTTCAATGTTCACAACTTTTATAATTCCTTCGTAGATTACCTCAACTTTCGCAAATCATAGTATTTGTTTAATTATTTAGGGTTTCCGCAATAACGACAATAAACGATTGATAAATCGATTGAAACAATGAAAATTAATAGGAAAAGAATGTTGACATAATGATTGAAATTCAATTCGAAAACCTTAACTAAACCACCATAATTAGTCAATCGTTGATCGGAACTAAAAAAACTAAATATAACAAAAATACCTGCAACTAAGGCTTAATATACAAATACAAAGCAAAGAAACATGATAAGAATACTAAAGCATCGAAGGAGTAGGCTTCATCATCAAAGATTGTGAAAAAGAATTGTTGATGAGAGAGAATAGATTTAAACTGTGAAAATAACAAGAATAAATTGGAGAGAGAGAATAAAAGACGAAGGTTGGAAAATATTTTATGGCTAAAATGAAAGCAAAGATCAGGGATATGCCTTATATATGAAGTTTTCAAATGACAATAATACCCTTAATAGCACGCGCGAGATTATAATCGTTAGATCTCTTTCATCTGACGGCCTTGATTAGGACCCATGGACTCAAAAAGATAAGGTGGACTCATGTGATCCCAATTCTATATATATATATATATATATATATATATATATATATATATATATATATAGATTTAGGATCCGGTGGAAACGACCACTCGGTGGAAAAAGTGGAAACGACCTATATGTACCCAAATAACCCACGCCTGAGTTACAAACAACTAATTTCATCTCCAATCACACATTTATATGTCCCTGACATCAATTCACATATCTTACGCACTAAATAATCATTACCCACCACCGCCAGAATCCGGCAATCAACATTGATCGGCGACACCGAGTTCCGACACAGACCGCCGCGTTGAAAAGACATTGGCTGAAAGACCAACGTCGTTGTCCTTATTCCGCAGCGCCGTCAAACCATTTCGCACCACAAGAAATCTCCTCTTCATCATCAACTTTGCTTTCTCTGTCCTTATCACCATATTCATCACTATTGGAGCTAATAAATTAGTGTATATGGTTTAAATATTGATGTATCCTATATCAATTTTGTTGTACCTAATGACTAGTTTTGTGTAACTACCACTGTTTAAATGTACATTGATATAGATACACAAAACTACTTACTAGGTACACAAAATTGGCTTGAGATACGTCATAATATAAACCAGATACACTAAATTTTGTTTGATTAAAAACCACGCACAGCTCCTTTCCGACCATTATCAACAGCCACCTTGCACCGCCAGCGAAAACCGTGATGCGCAAGGATTCAGGTAGTTGGAAAACCTTCGATTTCAGCGACGGCGAAGGCGAGAACAGAAGGGGATCGGAAGAGGGAAGAGAATAAGGCGTGTCACGGCTCCCGCAAAACGCCGAGGACTCTCTAATTCCTTCAGATATTGTCGCTATTTGGGATGCATAATAGAGGCGACGAAGGTATTCACTTCACGAAGGTGTTCGGTGGTGGTAGACCGGCAAATTTGGTTGTGATTGCGGTGGTTGCCGTAGTTTTGTGGTGGTGGTGGTAGGCTAGTAGATAGGGATGAATGATTAAGTGGGATTTGGGTTTGGGTAGTCTGTAGATGACGAATAATGGTGAGTGACTATTGTTGTTATAATTAGGAGAGAGAGTGTAGTTTTTACTTATTAGTAAGTCGTTTCCACTTTTTCCACCGAGTGGTCGTTTGCACCGGATCTTGACTCTATATATATATATATATATATATATATATATATATATATATATATATATATATATATATATATAGGGGCGAGATCTGGTGCGAACTCAAGTACGGTGCGAACTGTACGAACTAATTTAAAAAATTATCTTTACCAGCAAAAATAGTTCAAAGGCTGGGATTAAATCACCCAACCTTTACACCCTCCCAGACATTCAATAACATCTTCTTCATTCCCAATACACCAGACAACAACCCACTGGAGACACTAGCCCTCGCCGCAATATCTCGTCGCCGCCGACGAAGCTGCCGCCACTGCCATGTCCACCTTCTTTTCGCCGAGTGCCACCATTTTCTCTTCGATTTTGCTGCAATATTGGCGATGACGCCACCGGAAACCTATCCTGAAAACGTCGGCGATCTCGACAAAACGCACATATCGCATTTCGTTGGTTTTTGTGGTGCACGACGTCGAGTGACAGGTGGTTGAGGTGGTGCGCGCCATTGAGTTATCTCTTCAGTGTGGTGGTAATGAAAACAGCGGGCGACGATGGTGGTCTATTGTTCACCACCGTCGACTAAGACGCGGGAGGTTGTGCCGTGGATGACGACGACAGTGATGTGTTGTTTATGGGTTGTTGAGAGTGATGATGGCTCGGTTGATGTGTTGTTCTACTTTACTGTTGGGATGGCAGCAACAAGAGGACCTTGGCTTCAATTATATCCCACTTCATTTTATTATATTAATAAAAAGTTAAGGAATTAAGAAGTTGACTTAATCACAGAATAAATTATTAAGAAAACTTTCTTAATTACAAAAATCAGTAAAACGAAGTACCAAGCAAGCATTAAATGTATTGACAACTAAAATGGAGTATATATATCTAACAATTTAAAAGTTTTTATCTAGCTAATTATAGATATGTATCTAGCAACTTAAAAGATTGTATCTAGCTAGCTATATATAAGTATTTAGCAAATTAATGGAGTGTATCTAGCTAGTTATAGATATGTATCTAGCAACTTACAGGAGTGTATCTAGCTAGCTATAGATATGTATCTAGTATTTTAAAGGAGTGTATCTAGCTAACTAAAGGCATGTATCTAGCAAATTAAATGAGTGTATCTAATTTTCTAAAGATAATATATCTTCCAACTTAATAGAGTGTATCTCACTAGCTAGATGTATGTACCTAGCAACTTATTGGAGTGTATCTAGCTAGCTATAGATATGTATCTAACAAATTAAAGGAGTGTATCTAGCTAGTATTAGATATGTATCTAGCAACTTAAAGGAGTGTATCTAGCTAGCTATAGATATGTATCTAGCAACTTTAAGGAGTGTATCTAGTTAGCTATAGATATGTATCTAGCAACTTAAAGGAGTGTATTTAGTTTTCTAAAGATAATATATCTACCAACTTAATAGAGTGTATCTCACTAGCTAGATATATGTATCTAGCAATTTATTGGAGTGTATCTAGCTAGCTAAACTTATGTACCTAGCAACTTAAAAAGGCGCCGGGTCAATTCGGGATTGGATGTCAGGTCGGATCAATTTTGCCAGTTGTAATCTTAGTCATATTCATTTGTTTAGCTTTTATATATATCTTTTTTAAATGAACAAAGTTTTAAATTTTCTTCATTTATGTCTAGAATTGACATATTGAATCTTTCACAAACTTGGTGTAAGGTAATCCATAAATGCTTTATTTTATACAAGTATAACAAACTAGCAAACTATTAACATGCAACCAAGGAGATATTATCTTTCTTGGATGACAATTTTTACTAACATGATCTTATTTGACACTTAAATATTAGTGAATTTCTAATCCATAAACATTAACATCAGGTCCAATGATTCATATTTCAACATTGAAAATTGGTCATAAATAGAGGCATAGAGCCAGAGATTAAACTTGTCTAAATCGCAAACTACTGAAATGTTGAAGCAAAAAACATGCATTTCACTAAGATAACAACAAGTCGCATTTAGTTAGGCAAACTTTCAGCTAATATAAAATCTTTCAGACTCTTGTGGTTTACACAAATTCTCATTGGTCATATCTATCTACAATGAGTGACGGGTCGAATCTTTCTCACAAAAGAAAGTAAGCGGACGACAAGTGGAAAACCGATGAATCTGACCCGTCACTCAGTCTCATTGTCGACGGATATGCCCCGTCGACAATGAGACTTGTTGCGTGCTTTATTACTCGGTAACCAATTTTTTTGGAACAACACACTTGACCAATCAGCTCCAAATAGACCTCTAATAACCACCATTCCTTACTATCTTTGGCGCACCACCGCACCTCGCCCTTTCACCACCGCCAACTAGTTCCTAGCATACACAATACGTTTCTAGCTCAAAATATTGAGAGGAAGAACGAAATATAAATCATTGAACTTGTAGCAAAAAATAGACATTTCAACTTTGAAAAACAGACATCAGGCAGACACTTATGGATACATAAATAAGTACTCCACATACATGTGTATCCAGTAGCATTCATCCATGTATCAGGCAACATATTTTACATATCCAAACACACGACACTTGCATACACTTATGGATAAAAAAAGTGTCACTCCTATCACTAACACCACAATCACCACCAAACGCTTCAACCCGACAACCACTACTCTTCACCTGCAATCACCAACCACCACAGTAATGCCACCCCAGGCGCCGAAACTCCCTAATACCGTCGACTTAACCCACATTCATCCTAAAAAATGATCACCTAATGATCTAGTACCACCATCAACCACCACAAGAAACGTAGCTGCACCCGACGTCATCATTAGCCACACCACCTCATAATCGGGAATTTGAAATTAACTGCAATACCACCACCGACGGCGCCTTAGATCCCCTCCCCAATGCCCTTCAAGCACTCTTCCTAATTGAATAATGTGGTTTTAAATATTTCAATTTCGTTAATTAATTGTTAGATCTATAGAAAAACAAGAAATTTATAAAAAAAATAATGTGGCAAATGCTCTTGACTTCATATTTTGAAACAAAACGTGACATAGTCGGCCGAGAAATATGTTGACGACACCGACGACGGTGATTTTATGCTATTTACAGGGCGGTGATGCGGTGCAAATATACAAGGGAAATGGCTTGTTGTGAGAAGAGGGTTAGGATTAGTCGGAATTGATGTTGGTGGTTGCTACCGGAGCTCCGTTGCCGGTGTCAGAAGGTTGGGGAAGAAGTGAGTGGTGGGCTTTGGTATGACGTGTGAAGAATGAGATGTATAAGGGAAGTCTGGGAAGTTGGGGAGTAAATAGGATTGAATATTGACCTTTGATTTAATTTGATATTAGGGATGACAGTGAGTTAGTAAGTTCGCATGGAACTATAGGTCTTGTACGAATTACAAGTTCAGTGCGAAATGTCCGAACAAAGTCAACATATCCTCACTAAACCATGAATACAAGCATCAAGGATACAACCCATATGCAGCATAATGAAAGGGGTCTCTTATGTTTTGAGGGAATCAAACTTGAGACAACAACCTAAGGGGGCTGTTTTAAAATGACAGTAGCAACACATGAAACAATGAATGATTTCTGAACAAACAATGTAACTTGAGGCTCTTTTTGTGGTGATTTTCTTTGGTTTTTGACAAATTGCAAACAAGTGAAATAAATGGATAAGCAAAGTAATCTAACAAATAACCACAGCCTAGCACAGGTACATTTGAAAGACAACTAAGAACAACAAGGATCATTCAAACCACAGCCTAGCACAGGAAGAATAATACTTGCCAACAGGTGACTAATCAACACTCACAGCCAAGCACAGAGATGTCATTAGGCCCGACTTAAATAACTAAGCAATGCACAATTTATTAAGATTTAAATTTGAGAGAAATCTCATCTTTTTCATTCAACATAATCTGATTTCAACTTGTTACAAAGCAAGCCTTATATAGGCCAAGGGATATAGATCTAGGACGTCCATTCTTCATCTAATGGCTCACAAAATAAGCAGGAGTTCAACTACCCTACAACTAAGATACAAATCATAAAAACAAACTAAGGACAAAAGCATAAAGCATAAAGCATAAAGCATAAAAACAGGCTGCTCCTCTTTGTCTTCTTGTAGAAGGTCAATTAAGACGTGTAAGACCTTGGAGCTTGAGCTTGGCAGCTACCATCCTCAAGTACACAATATTAGGATGTCTTTCAAGTCGTGCCATTCTCTTGCCTAGCCAAAAATAGCTTTCAAAACAGCCTTGGTTCATGGTTGTGCAGAATAGGTTCCACCTGGACCCATTTGTTTGGACTTAGCTAAACTTGCTTTTTTTATTGTGAATTAGCAAAAACTCTCCTAGACTTTTATCTTCCTAAGACCTTAAAATAAAAGGATTAGGCCTTGGAATCACTTAATTCAGGTTAGGAGTCGCCTTTAGACATTGTTCTTTGATATTCCACCTGAACCGGGCCAGATAGAACTTGGCCTCATCTGATTGTATTTTGTAACACTCATAACTCTCTGCTCAGGATGAATTTGAATCTTCATGATATCTCATTTGAAATCTATGGATGTTAGCTTTCTCCTCAAACAAGAATCAGACCCAAATTATATCTGGAACTTTAGATATTGAGGATTGAGTACAAACTGGTCACTGATAGCATGTGCTGTAATAGTTAAGCATTCAGGGGCATCTTGCAGAGGCTCTAGGGTCCACCACAGATAGAATTAGGAGACCCATGAGTATCCAAATTGAAGCTATATGAGTTAGCTTCCTTCTGCATTTCGAATCATGCAAAAACAGTTCCTGGAACATCAGTTATAAGCCCTTGAGTGACAACAGATCAATTCTGAATATCCTGCAGTTTTCCTGTACATCAGCATGAACTTCAAAAAATCATATCTCCTTCATAAGGTTGAGTAAAAATTCCCATGATGACTCAAATGAAATTTAAGGAAGTTAGCTTTCATATCCAAAAGGAATTAACCAAAACTATCCAGCCAATTTTGAGTTATACAGCCTTGAGTGTTGACAGGTCATTTTGTCAGAAAACGAGATGCATCATGTATGCCAGTCTTTGAAGGTCTGCTGTGCAAAATCTACTCGATGAACCTTGATGATTCCAGTTCCATATGAAAGAGGACTCTTTCAAGAATCCAACAATATAAAGAACTCAAATTTCCACCATGTAGAACTCAATATATGAGTTATTGAAATTGACCCAATTCTGATGATCATCTGGGATCAGTTCATGTTTCCTGAAATTGAATGGCTAAGCTTGTTTTCCCTGAACGTGGCTCATTTTGTTCTCGGATTGCATCCAATTGTCTCATGGATTTATAAAGTCCCATGGGATGTTCCTTTGGCATGTAAAATGAAAGACCCTTACCCCTAGCTCCTGCTACAACCACCCTAGGTTCAAAAGAATTTGACCTCAAATTCTGTTTGATAAGAGGAAGAAAAAATTTCTGCATCTTGGAGTAGTAAGTTTGAGTGAATCCTCCGGGATCAAAGACCAACACAAAATTTCTTGGCAAGAATTGAGTACCAGCATCAAGCACACACATCTTCAAATTAAAAAGTGAATTGACACAAGTAGTAGAGCATAGAAATGCAACCATGGGGCTGCTCCTTGTGTAGGAGATCAGATTTGGCACACTTGAGCATGGAACAACCCAAGACACTTCTTTTGCTTCACCCTTGATCGACTCCCAACAACTACCACCATTGAACATGACCATGGACTGTCCAAACTTCATGGTTTGAAGCTCAAGTAGTCCTTGGTCGACAATCACCTCTATAGGACCCAAATCAGTAGCTTGCTCCTTGATGGCTCCACAAGAAAGGACAAGGCTATTCTCTTCTTCATTAGTAGGCTCATAGGTTGAGTTCAAGGAGGTTTTATTTTCAAAACATGGGTTCTCAATGATAGCACTACATGACCGTTTCACTTCAGCACATGTACTCATGACCTTTGGTTTAAGCTTAGACTTAGGATAAACAACATCCAAGCATGACACAACAACCATTTGGCCTAAACGAATCTTTCCCAACTGTTTTGATGGCTTCTAAACTATCCCCTTTAGTTAAGACCTCATGATTTGTAGGCTTTACTAAGCTCTTCTCAACATATAAAGCTAACTCAAGCAAATCATCATATGGATACAACACTTCTAAATCAATTCTCTTTGCAATGTCAGATTTCAAGCCATGGTAAAATCTCATTCCCTTTTGCACAACCTCAACATTCATGTCACAAACAAAGTGTAGTTCCTCAAACAACTTAGCATATTCAAGGACACACAATGAACTTTGTTTAAGGGCTTTTAGTTCAGTCCACAAATCCTCCATGGTAGAACAAGGTAGATACTCTTGTTTCATGATCCTTTCAAGTTTAAACCAAGAATTAATCATACTCTTCCCTTTCCTTATCCTTGAAAGATTGAGAGTATTATACCATAACAAAGAAAAACTCTTGAATGAAGACACAACCAGGTCATGCTTCTCTTCATCAGAAAAACATTTGCTCTCAAAGTAACATTCAACATCAAACAACCAAGAGACGAATGCTCTACTGTTTTTGCCATTAAATGTAGGAAGTGTAAGGACTTTACCTCTACCTCTAAGGGCAGAGAGGACTTACGACTCCCATGGACTAGGTGTCTAGCTTCTTGTCCCAAATCAGGTGGTTTTGGTTCCCTTCGAATCCCATGACTGCTATTTGCTTTCCTTGTATGCACAACACCTTCATGCCCTCTTCTTAAGTCCTGTAACTTTTCCATAGCTGCTGCCATGGAATTGTAAATGGACTCATGCTCATGATACCTCATCTTAGGACTTGAAACATGAGGAATATACTCAATGGCTACTGGTTTAGTCATTAAAAATCAAAATATAAACTGGTTTAGCAAAACAGGTTGTAGAGTTGCTAAAAGCAACACCAAGACTAACACAAGATGGAACTTATGTTAATTCTAGCTCCGATAACCAATTTGCAGCATAATGAAAGAGGTCTATTATGTTTTGAGGGAATCAAACTTGAGACAACAACCTAAGGGGGCTGTTTTAAAATGACAGTAGCAACACATGAAACAATGAATGATTTCTGAACAAACAATGTAACTTGAGGCTCTTTTTGTGGTGATTTTCTTTGGTTTTTGACAAATTGCAAACAAGTGAAATAAATGGATAAGCAAAGTAATCTAACAAATAACCAAAGCCTAGCACAGGTACATTTGAAAGACAACTAAGAACAACAAGGATCATTCAACCACAGCCTAGCACAGGAAGAATAATACTTGCCAACAGGTGACTAATCAACACTCACATCCAAGCACAGAGATGTTATTAGACCCGACTTAAATAACTACAGCAATGCACAAGTTATTAAGATTTAAATTTGAGAGAAATCTCATCTTTTCATTCAACATAATCTGATTTCAACTTGTTACAAAGCAAGCCTTATATAGGCCAAGGGATATAGATCTAGGACGTCCATTCTTCATCTAATGGCTCACAAAATAAGGAGGAGTTCAACTACCCTACAACTAAGATACAAATCAGAAAAACAAACTAAGGACAAAAGCATAAAGCATAAAGCATAAAGTATAAAAACAGGCTGCTCCTCTTTGTCTTCTTGTAGAAGGTCAATTAAGATGTGTAAGACCTTGGAGCTTGAGCTTGGCAGCTACCATCCTCAAGTACACAATGTTAGGATGCCTTTCAAGTCGTGCCATTCTCTTGCCTAGCCAAAAATAGCTTTCAAAACAGCCTTGGTTCATGGTTGTGCAGAATTGGTTCCACCTGGACCCATTTGTTTGGAGTTAACCGGGCTGGCCTCATCTGATTGTATTTTGTAACACTCATAACTCTCTGCTCAAGATGAATTTGAATCTTCATGATATCGCATTTGAAAGCTATGGATGTTAGCTTTATCCTCAAACACGAATCAGACCCAAATTATATCTGGAACTTTAGATATTGAGGATTAAGTACAAACTGGTCACTGATAGCATGTGCTGTAATAGTTCAGCATTCAGGGGCATCTTGCAGAGGCTCTAGGGTCCAGCACAGATAGAATTAGGAGACCCATGAGTAGCCAAATTGAAGCTATATGAGTTAGCTTCCTTCTGTATTTCGAATCATGCAAAAACAGTTCCTGGAACTTCAGTTATAAGCCCTTGAGTGACAACAGGTCAATTCTGAATATCTTGCAGTTTGCCTGTACATCAGCATGAACTACAAAAAATCATATCTCCTTCATAAGGTTGAGTAAAAATTCCCATGATGACTCAAATGAAATTTAAGGAAGTTAGCTTTCATATCCAAAAGGAATTAACCAAAACTATCCGGCCAATTTTGAGTTATACAGCCTTGAGTGTTGACATGTCATTTTGTCAGAAAACGAGATGCATCATGTATGGCAGTATTTGAAGGTTTGCTGTGCAAAATCTACTTGATGAAACTTGATGATTTTAGTTCCACATGAAAGAGGACGCTTTCAAGAATCCAACAGTATAAAGAACTCAAATTTCCACCATGTAGAACTCAAGATATGAGTTATTGAAATTGACCCAATTCTGATGATCATCTGGGATCAGTTCAGGTTTCCTGAAATTGAATGCTAAGCTTGTTTTCCCTGAACTTGGCTCATTTTGTTCTTGTATTGCATCCAATTGTCTCATGGATTTAGAAAGTCCAATGGGATGTTCCTTTGGCATGTAAAATGAAAGACCCTTACCCCTAGCTCCTGCTACACCATCGCTCCGACAATCCAGTCTAATGAGGATAAGGGTATAGCCGGGAAACGAGAGTTCAAAGCACTTAACGAGTAGTGCCCAAATCAATACTTAAGACAAAACCAACTCAAGAGAGGACATTCCAAAACCGTCACAAATCATGTGATATAAAACATACGAGATATTATATAATCTAAACGTGAATATTTAATGTCAGTACGTAAGTTTATAAGATAAACAAACCATAGAACTAATACATGAGAAGGCATGTGACACCCTCAAATTTGCGGAAAGAAAAAAATAATTTAAATACATAACGAAGGTGTCATAAAACAAAAAGGGTCATTACAAAACGGAAAATAATATTATACATACGAATTATACAAGACGGGAGACATATCTCCCGTATAAATACTGAAATAAAAGAGTGTATAATAATATACAATCTAAGAACCGAATATAGGTCCAAGGTAAATACTTCGCTCGCTAGCTCGTCAATGTACCCAATGTATGCATTCACCACCTGTTCGACCGCATTAAATATAAACACGGAAGCCACAGTCAGTGGGGAGTAACTCCGAGTTCTCCCAGCCACGAAATGTCGAGTTTAATGAAACATGAATAACATAAAAGCAATGTATATGGAAAATACAAAACCTTAACATATATGATATGCTTTTCATGTTATGAAACAATTACTAACATATAACCTATCATATGAAAGCTATCATGTGAATCCGATAATAAACTATAACAAGAGGTAGGGAAGCTGGTATGCTAGCTCAGAGGTTACCAGTAACATGGCCGTGATACACTCAAACCCTAATCAACACGTAATCATGTGAATCAGTTAACAATCGGTAATCCAAACTCTATCAATCCTAGCCGGCTTGCATCTCACCTTCTAGAACTCATAGAATCATACAAACATGAAAGACCAATCCGTCTACAAACAGGCATAAGTTCTTAGGACAGTCAATAGTCGACTTCTGTAACTCGAGTCTATACCACAAGGTAGGAAAACATCCTAGCCCTAGACTGATCAGACCTAGCGACAACAGCTAACCCCATTCCCTGTCTCATTTTACTAACAGTGATGCAGGAGCACTTGGAAATGTAGAAAATGAAGTCCTAATCAGTCGAAATGTAACTCACATTTCTGAAGGTTTCAAGATAGGCTCAAAAATGGTAAACATGATAACGTGGAAGTTGCCGTGAAGAAGGTTAAGGTGGTGATCCGTGTAGCTAGGCAACAGCTTGGTTATTGATATTTCCCAATCCTAGTCTATTTCCTTATTGTTATTTCCTAATTGTTATTTCTTAATTCTAGTCTATTTCCTTATTATTATTTCCTAATTCTAGTATGCTCATAATAAGGCAATTGTTGCCATAATTTTAGCTAGTACATAGCTGATTTCCATCGGTTATTAGGATAGTTTTAGGAGTATAATTTAGTATAAATAGGACCTCTTGTAATCACAATTATCATCGAAATTTGAGCAAAACTTTGAGTTTAAATCTATTCTAATTACTTGCGAGTTCTTAGAGTGTATAGTTTCTTTCTTGCGAGGGGAAGCTATTGTGAGTCAATCCTTGCGAGGTGAGAGTCACGAGTTGTGTCGAGGCTAGAGTTCCTTGCGAGGGAGGAAGGTTTAGTCACTCCATATCCTTTAGTTACTTCGTTTATACGTATACGAACACATAAAATCAGAATTATTCCGCTGCAGTTTAGATTACTCTATTTCATTCGAAAAATCAACTTAGTTCTATATCAATTTGGTTACCAGAGCAAGGTTATTAATTTGTTGCTTAACAAATTAGTCTTGGGAAAGCAATCATGCCGGGAGGAGATGCTGACGGTGACAGCAACGTTACAGCAGTCGTGCAAGCCCAATTAGACGAGATGAAGGAGGTCATGAATCAAATGAAGTATATGATGAAAAATCTTCCAAAGGTAATAGCAGAGGGTTCCAAGGAACGAGGTAGGAGCTCAAGTGGTAGTCGTTCAAGAAAAGGTGAGTCCGAATCAGACGAGGAGAATTCGAATTCACTAAGGAAAAAGGGAGCTCGTAATGAGGATGACCGAGGCCTAAAGCTAGATATACCGGAGTTCAAAGGCGATTTGGATCCCGAAAACTTCTTAGATTGGATTAGGCAAGCTGAAAAGGTGTTTGAATACAAAGAATACGATGAACAAAAGAAGTTCAAGGTGGCTGTTCTTAAGTTAACTAAGTATGCATCACTATGGTACGATAACCTGAAAAAGAAAAGAAGTCGAGAGAAAAAGAGCAAGATCAATACATGGGAAAAACTTAAGAAGCATCTAATGAAGCGATTCCTACCTAAGGAATATGAGCAAGAGAATTATTTGAAGTTGCAATCTCTAACTCAAGAAGGAATGTCCGTATCAGAATATATCAAAGAGTTCGAGAAATTGACAATTGTTTGTGATCTTGAGGAGAAAGAGGAACTTAGGGTTGCAAGATTCATAAAAGGTCTCACGCCCTCAATTGCAAATCGAGTTGAAGTTCAGATTTATGATGGACTTGATGATGTGAGTCGATTGGCGCTGAAATTCGAAAAGCAAGACAAGACTAAAAGAACTTATGGTTATTCCAAGGGTGCAAGTTCAACATCTTATTCAAAGCCTAAAGAGACCACGAAAGAGGTAGTGAAGGATAAGGAAAAGGAACCAGTTGTGGCAACTAAAGGAGCTTCAATGAGGCGTTGTTTCAAGTGTCAAGGCTATGGACACATTGCAAACGAATGCCAGCAAAAGAGAGCCCTCACGGCTCAAGACCTTTGCAACATGATTCCGGAGTTTGTTACACCTGATTCTTCGAATGCTCAATCCGACATTGAAGAAGAAGAAGGGGACATGACCTATGATGTAGATCCCTTAAGTGAAGAAGAATGCTTGGTAATTCGAAATTTACATATGGAGACCAAACCTGTTGAAGCCGAGCAAAGACAACAAATTTTCCACACCCGATGTAAGGTACAATCAAAGCTTTGTAATCTAATCATTGATAGTGGATCATGTACAAATGTAGTGGCAAAGGGGTTGGTCGATGAACTGAAATTACAAGTTAAGAACCTTGATAAACCCTACAAGTTGCATTGGTTGAATGGAGACAATGGGATTCAAGTAAAGAAACAAGCATTGGTTTCGTTGAGTTTAGGCCCTTATAGTGATGATATCTGGTGCGATGTGATTCCGATGAATGCATGCCATATCTTGTTGGGTCGACCATGGCAATTTGATCGAAAAGTAGAGCATGATGGTAGGACAAATGTGTATAGTGTAACCAAAGGCAAAGCAACTTATAATTTGAAGCCTTTATCACCTAATAAGATCAAGGAGCTGAAATCAAAGAAGGAGAGCTTATTTATGGAAGCTCGTGAGGTTGAAGAAGTGTTGAGTCGTGGAGAGCAAGCCTATGTTCTAATGGTTCGCGACTTAGAAACCAAAGGAGGCAATGAAAATCGTGTGGTTGAAGGATTGTTGAAAGAGTTTTATGATGTGTTTCCGAATGAATTACCAAATGGGTTACCTCCTTTAAGAGGTATTGAACATCAAATTGACTTGATTCCAGGAGCTCAATTGCCCAACAAACCAGCCTATCGTTGCAATCCCAAAGAAGCAAAAGAGTTACAAAGACAAGTCCAAGAGTTGATTGATCGTGGTTATGTTCAAGAGAGCTTAAGTCCTTGCGCCGTACCTGCATTGTTAGTGCCAAAGAAAGATGGGACGTGGAGAATGTGCATTGATAGTAGAGCCGTCAACAACATTACAATCAAATATCGGTTTCCTATGCCAAGATTGGATGATATGTTAGATGAATTGAGCGGTTCTCAAGTGTTCTCAAAACTGGATTTGCGAAGTGGATATCACCAAATGCGAATTCGTGAAGGAGATGAATGGAAAACAGCGTTCAAGACTAAGCAAGGCTTGTATGAATGGCTTGTTATGCCATTTGGTTTATGCAATGCTCCTAGTTCGTTTATGAGGTTAATGAATGAAGTGCTAAGGCCGTTTTTAAACAAGTTTGTGGTAGTGTATCTTGATGATATACTGATTTATAGCAAGAATGAAGAAGATCATTTGAGGCATCTCCGAATGGTGTTTGAAGTATTAAGAAACCAGAAACTTTTTGGCAAATTGGAGAAGTGCACCTTCATGGTGTCTAGTGTGATATTCTTGGGTTACATTGTAAGTAAGGATGGAGTTAGTATGGATCCGTCCAAAGTAGAAGCAATTAAAGCGTGGCCGGTTCCTAGCTCAACAACGGAGGTTCGAAGTTTTCATGGGTTGGCCTCATTTTATCGAAGATTCATCCAAAATTTCAGTACAATAATGGCACCTATGACTGAACTAACAAAGAAGGGCGAGTTTGTGTGGACTACTAGTGCCCAAAAGGCATTTGATGAGGTAAAAACTAAGCTTAGTTCCGCACCTTTTTTAATACTTCCCAATTTCGATAAGCTATTTGAAGTAGAATGTGATGCGAGTGGGGTTGGGATTGGGGCTGTTTTGGTACAAGAAAAACGTCCCGTGGCTTACTTTAGTGAGAAGTTGGGTGGTGCTCGATTGAATTACTCGACTTATGACAAAGAGTTCTATGCCATTGTGAGAGCTTTAGATCATTGGAGTCATTACTTGCGTCCGAAACCATTTGTTTTGCATTCGGATCATGAGGCATTGAAGCATATTCATGGGCAACAAAAATTGAACCCTAGACATGCTAAATGGGTTGAGTTCTTACAATCCTTTACATTCTCATCAAAATACAAAACAGGAACTTCGAATGTAGTTGCGGATGCATTATCTAGAAGACATTGTTTGTTGATTGAACTTGATGCAAGATTGTTAGGATTCGAGCACATTAAAGGCTTATACAAGTCTGATCCGTCCTTTGCTAAGGAGATCATCGAACCTACTGGTGTTTATGAGGTGCAAGATGGTTACTTGTTCAAGGGGAATCGACTTTGCATTCCACAAGGGTCGATTCAAGAGTTGATAATTCGAGAGGCACATGGTGGAGCATTAGCAGGTCACTTCGGGTCGAACAAGACTTATGATATTGTAAGTGAGCACTTTTATTGGCCTAAGATGAACAAGGATGTGCAAGAGATCGTGAGTAAATGTGTTGTGTGTCAAAAGGCAAAGAGTTCGTTTGTCAAAGGCTTATATACACCTTTACCTGTTCCAAATCAGCCTTGGAGTGGAGTTAGCATGGATTTTATTCTTGGTTTGCCTAGGACTCAACGTGGTAAGGATTCAATCATGGTTGTGGTTGATCGATTTTCAAAGATGGCACACTTTATTCCTTGTCACAAGACCGACGATGCTACTAATGTTGCTGATTTGTATTACAAAGAAGTAGTTCGGTTACATGGAATTCCGAATTCTATTGTTTCGGATCGAGATGTGAAGTTTCTCAGCTATTTTTGGAAGACTCTATGGCGCTTAGTGGGAACGAAGTTGCTATTTAGTACTTCACATCATCCTCAAACTGATGGACAAACTGAAGTTACTAATCGAACTTTAGGAAGCTTGTTGAGAGGATTGGTGAGTAAGACTACAAAGGATTGGGATGTGAAGCTTGCTCACGCGGAATTTGCATACAATCGCACTCCGTCAGTTACTACAGGTCGTACACCATTTGAGATCGTGTATGGTGTTAATCCTTTCCTACCTATTGATTTAGTTCCAATTCCAAAGAAAGACTTGATGAGTTTTGAAGCCAAGGATAGACAAGCTACTTTTTTTCGGACTTGTGAACAAGTGAAGGCACAAATTGAGAAAGCAAATGCGAAATACAAGGAGAAAGCAAATAGGAATAGGAAGCAGCCCGTGTTCAAGGAAGGAGACTTGGTATGGTTACACCTAAGAAAAGAACGATTTCCTTCTAAAAGGAAAAACAAGTTGATGCCAAGAGCCGATGGCCCATTCAAAGTGTTGGAATGTTATGGGTCTAATGCCTACAAGTTGGAATTACCGAGTGAATACGGAGGAGTAAGTGCTACATTCAATGTTGGAGATCTCTCACCCTACTTAGAAGATGATAATTTGAGGGCAAATTCTCAAAAAGAAGGAGAGAATGATGCAGGAGCACTTGGAAATGTAGAAAATGAAGTCCTAATCAGTCGAAATGTAACTCACATTTCTGAAGGTTTCAAGATAGGCTCAAAAATGGTAAACATGATAACGTGGAAGTTGCCGTGAAGAAGGTTAAGGTGGTGATCCGTGTAGCTAGGCAACAGCTTGGTTATTGATATTTCCCAATCCTAGTCTATTTCCTTATTGTTATTTCCTAATTGTTATTTCTTAATTCTAGTCTATTTCCTTATTATTATTTCCTAATTCTAGTATGCTCATAATAAGGCAATTGTTGCCATAATTTTAGCTAGTACATAGCTGATTTCCATCGGTTATTAGGATAGTTTTAGGAGTATAATTTAGTATAAATAGGACCTCTTGTAATCACAATTATCATCGAAATTTGAGCAAAACTTTGAGTTTAAATCTATTCTAATTACTTGCGAGTTCTTAGAGTGTATAGTTTCTTTCTTGCGAGGGGAAGCTATTGTGAGTCAACCCTTGCGAGGTGAGAGTCACGAGTTGTGTCGAGGCTAGAGTTCCTTGCGAGGGAGGAAGGTTTAGTCACTCCATATCCTTTAGTTACTTCGTTTATACGTATACGAACACATAAAATCAGAATTATTCCGCTGCAATTTAGATTACTCTATTTCATTCGAAAAATCAACTTAGTTCTATATCAAACAGTACATGAGAAACTCTACTAGGCGACCCCCTAAGCAGAGATGGCTAGTACTTAAGCTGGCTCCCTTCCCAAAGCGGAACTCTTAGGAGCCATGCCCCCGGCTTGGTATCAAAAGGCCCAAGCCAGTGACACAAAAGCTATCAAGCTGAACTCCATATGCTCGTTAAAGATAGTACGGCCTATCGATGTCATGGTCCAAGATACTCATTTAGAATTAGAATGGTCAAGACGCCATATACTCATAATTCTCTATGGGTACTTAGTCAACACGACACCAACCATATAATTAAACAGTCACGGGAAAAACTTCCTATCATGTGACTAATTGCATATAATCATATTCAAATATCATATCGCCTCATATCTACTAAGGCTCATTCATTCATTCATTAAAATAAAACCTTACCTGAAGACAAACCCCCGACCCTAGTCCCGCGACGGGTCATCAGTCAAATCGGGGCTGACTAGATCTTAGTTTGACCAAACCCGTTGGATCAAACCGGCTAGAAACAGAGTCTTTATCACATAGACATTAAACATAAAAATCAACATATTCAATACATGTTATTTTATTAACTTCTAACATGTGAATTATTATAACATACCAGAACCCCGTTTGACTTAACTGATATCCAATTTAAACTACAATCTCGTCTTATAATTTCTAACATGTGAGAAATAATAATTTATGAAAAACTTTTAAATTAAATATTTTACTTATTAATATTTCTCACTTGCTAATTATTACAAAACGCGATAAAAATGACGATAACTCCAAAAATCGTCACAAGTCCCAAAGTGGGACCCACGGGCTGAGTTGGGCCGGACCCCACATGGGCCTGGATGGGCCCACGGGCCTGGCAAAATGGGCTGTTTTGGCCTTTTTAACGGTTTTACTAAAAACCGTTTCTAATTATTTCCCGCATGCTTAACATAATTAAAACCCGTCAAAACAACAATTAAACAATCAAACATCGACACAACCCAAAGACCAAAACCCGGACCCACCATGAACCAGCCCAGACCGGCCTGGACCGGGCCTGAACCGGCCTGGACCGGCTGGTTTTGGGTCCGGTTCACAGCCTACCTCCACGGTTCAACCACCACCAATTCCACATCAATTCTAACATGTTTTTAATTATCAAACACCCATTTTTAAACATCCAATTTAACCATCCAACATGCAACAATCATCATCATGAAGAAATCATAAAATATAACAAGGACACCAACATATTCATAAATTCCTACAACCTAATAAAATCAACCACTTATCATGTTACTAACTAAAATCATAAAACCATAATCATATGATCAAAAACTAAAGATGAACCAAAAACTAAAGTAAACCAAAGCTATGTAACATTATCCGTCGAGTAACTCGGAATCGTTACCTTAGCTAGCTAAAATCAAGTAGCACCAAAATAATAAGAACTAAGAACTAAGAAACCCGTCTTCTAGTCTTCTCCTAAGGTATACGAGTCACCAAACTCGTCTTCATAATCTTCCCCTATAAGAAATGACAAGAAAACATTATTAGAACTTAAAATATGATTTTCCATAATTAAAGTCTTGAAAAATGATTTTGACGGAATTGAAATAAAACCGTACGGGAAGATGAGGAGCGAAGAGGAGAGTCTAGAAATATAAATTAGGATGGATTTAATTAAGAAACGAAGATTTTATGAAGGTTTTGCTCAAGAACGATGAAGAACAATTGAAGAACGACGAAGAACACGAAGAACGATCAAAGAAAGTGATATTTTGATCTTTATTTGATTTGTTGTAAAATGAAAAGTTGTTTGTGAGTCAAGTGTGGTGTGTTGAGCCGTGTACATATAGGCCAAAGTGGATGTCGAGTTTTGAAATTGTTGTTCCGTAATTGACTCGCGTTTAATAATTATTTTACGGTAAACGATTAAATATAATTAACGATAAAGTTAATTATACTAAATATCAAGATATTATGATATTGTAATGAAAAATAATGAAAATATCAAGGCTTAAGAGTGGGTAAGTGTGCCGTGTAGTCTTGTGATTGTCGGGTCCGATTTCGAGCGCTTTGCGTAATTCTCGTTAACTGATCGATAAAGTGAAATAATATCTAGATATTATGATATATTAATCAAAAGAAATGAAAATATCAAGGTCTATTAGAGGACAAGAGTGCCGTGTGATGTTGGGTGATATCGGGTCTGATTTTGCTCGATTTGCGTAATCTCCGTTGACGGATCGATAAAGTAACAAATATCTAAGATATTTGTATTAGTTTAATCGAAAGAATTAAAATATCTCAAGTGAGTGGAAAATGATGCCATGGGCGCGTGACTCATGCCAAAGTCGAATTTCGAGTTTGTTACGGGATTTACGATGAGTCGGGAATAGTGAAATAACGTTCGGTTAAAACCGTAAACGTTATTCTTTAAATTCCGAATAAATTCAAAATAATTATATTAAATTATGATAAATCTTAATAAATCTAAATAAAAATAAATCAAAAATATTATTTTTTTAAATAAAATTTCGGTCTTCAAACTTATGAGCCGAGTCGGAAAAGTCAACGGAAGTCAAAGTTGACTGAAAAGTCGAGAAAGTCGAAGATGACTTAAAAGTCAAGAAAAGTTTAGGACGACTTAAAAGTCAAGAAAAAGTCAATGACGACTTTAAAAAGTCAAGGAAAAGTCAAAGACGACTTAAAAGTCAAGAAAAGTCAAAGATGACTAAAAACGGTCTTTTCATGGAATCCCTCAAAAATTCCAAATACGAACGCGGAATTTCAAAATAAGACTCGGAACAAAAATTCCTATTTTAAAAACTTAAGTTCTACTGAAAAGTGTTAGTAAATATTTTACTAGAAAAATAGGGTATTTTCGGGTTGTTACAATCACCCCTCCTTTTAAAAAGTTTCGTCCTCGAAACTTAGAAGAAGGAACGTAACATATATGTAGGTCTATTTCAAAACTGTTAAAATATACTTGTAATAAAAATACATGGTCTTATCAATGGGGCGGAAGATTCTCGTCTGCAGTCAAGAATCTCATCGTCCAAGTCAAAGACTCAAAAGATACAATTTCGCGTCAATTAATGAGAAAACTAGTTATCGAACGTCTCCAATAACGAGTCTCAACACTCCTTGACGGTAAAATACTTGAAATCAATAAAATTTCCAAAAGCTTTTAGTTCAAAAATTCTATAGTAAAGGTAATAACACTACTATCTATACCTAAAATTTCTAACTAAAGCTTCTAATAACCTATCTATACGAGATGATAATTGATAGAAGGAACGAAATATTCGAAAGAATAAATCGAATAGAAAGAAGAAAGAAAGAAGGAAAGAATAAAGAAAAACGAAGGATGAATCCCAATACTATCTTCCCTCTATGAAAATTCTAATGTCATATACTCGACAATACTAATGTACAAGTAAACTAGTCCTCAAGGGAGTGCAATATATCCTCAACATTTCAATCATCGGATTCCTACCAAGATATTTCATAAGCATGCCACATCGAGTAGCAACTCCCAATTATTCCAATTCAATAAAAATCTTCTAAGGTCCATCGAAACTATTATTGGAAATCACCATCAAAAATATTTATAATTAAGGAAACAAAACCGCTAACAACCACAAAGTAAAGGACTTACTATGAAATCCTTTAATCCAATTTATTCCAAAAATTCATTACTCAACTTATTTACAATGAATCCTCTCATCCTCCAAAGTTGAATCTCGAAACCTCAAAGAGATTAGTCACACCAAACTCGATTCACTTCACGTTTGCCAAACATAGGGCAATGTGACCGTAATTAATTTATTTATCCCTTCCAAACTCTTAATACATCGGTTTTCGCTTATGTCGATATTCCTCAAGTTGTGTCATCAAATCCTAATTCCACAAAGTATTCATTTCCGTTAGGGTCCAACATTTAACGACAACAAATTCTCAAATAACATTAAAAATCACTCAACTTTCTAACCACAACTACAACCATTATTAAGCTTATTTCGATCCTCAAAAGATATTGCAACTTCAAGCTTTTATATTTTAAAACCACTAGGATAGTTTTCTTCTAAACTTTGCAGTGATATTATAGGGGTGTGTTAGGAATTGGACCCTATACTCCTATCTAGCACTGGATATGGATGTTACTCAACTCCCACAGCTCAACACAGGGAATCAAACAACAAACTAGACTAGCTAAGGCTCCTTACCACAGCCAAGCACAGGTAAGCAGACTTGAACTAAACAACAAGCAAAACACCCCACAGTCTATGCACAGGGATATCTTAACTTGCCACAGACTTAGATCAACAACCACAGCCTAGCACAGGAAGTTATCTGGCCTGACTTTCAACCAAGACAATGCATAAGTTGGAAAGATTTTAGAAATGAGAACAATGCTCAGTTTTTTTCATTCAATATCAACTGCCTTGTACAAAAGGGCATGGGTCCTTATATAGGCCTCAATGCTGGATGTGATTACAACCCTAGAGTATCATCTAAGGGCCAAGATTAACTATTAAAAGATGACAAAATACTGGCTAGAAATACAGACTGCTAATGCTAAAAGAAAAACAATAAAACAGACAAAATGCAGACATTTGACAATGACATGCTCCAGGTTGTGCTTGTTGCTTGGTGTTGGCTTGGAACTTGTGGACGAGGCTCATCAATGCTCCTTGACCTTCTTCTGCAGTAGTTCTAATAGTAGGGAAGACAAGGAAAGACTTTTGGAGATAGTCTTTCAGTTTTTAGCTAGAAATGGAAAGACTGCTTTATGCTTTATGCTTTGGGTAGGCTGTTTTGATTTGGATTTTTAGGGTAGTTGTGTTGTGTTTTGGAACTGGTTCCCTAGGACTTTTTTGGACCTAGGTGGGTAAGGTTTTAGCTGGGCTTGGTGGTAGCTGGTGGTTCAGAGTGTGGTGGTAGTTATGCCTTCCCCAAGTGACTGGTGTAGGCTGTTTTTTGTGATATTGTGGTGGGGTGTTGGTTAGGCTGTTTTTGTGATATTGTGGTGGGGTGTTGGTGGGCTTGTCTTTGGCTTGCTTGGCTCGTGTCTTGGCTCGTGTCCTGGCTCATCTTGCAGCTTCCCCTTTTGTTACCTATCCCTTGCCCCCAGATTGACCCTTGGATACCCATGTAGACCTCCCCTTGGTTGCCAATGCTCACCCCTTGATCCCCCTTGGCCTGCCCCCTGTCCCTAGTGTTGAATTCTGCCCTGCCCTGTGCCCCAGCTCCTGCTGCATCCTCCCCTGGTTGAATTGGGCTTGTCCTCAAGCCTGTAGCCTCCTCATCTCCAGAATCCCCATAGTATGGACTGAGATCCCCTACATTGAAAGTGCCATGAACCCCATAGTCTCCTGGTAGATCAACCTTGTATGCATTAGGACCAACACTTTCTATGATTTCAAATGGACCATCAGCTCTAGGCATGAGTTTGTTCTTCCTCCTAGCTGGGAACCTCTCCTTCCTCAAGTGGAGCCACACTAAATCCCCTGGCACCAACTCCTTCTTGGACCTAGGAACCTTGGACTGTTTCTTGTACCTCTCATTTGCCCTTTCTATTTGCTTTCTGACTGACTCATGAAGCTTCACCATCTGCTCAACCCTCCTCTTTGCATCAAAGTTCACCTCCTCCCTTGGTATGTTAGCTAATTCCAGTGGCATAAGAGGATTAATCCCATAGACAACCTCAAATGGACTGTGACCTGTTGCAGATGAGGGTGCTCTGTTGAAAGCAAACTCAGCATGAGCTAGCTTCAAGTCCCAATCCTTCAATGACTTGCTTACCAGACACCTCAAGATCCTCCCTAGAGTCTTGTTTGTGACCTCAGTTTGGCCATCAGTCTGAGGGTGGTGAGAGGTGCTGAACAAAAGCCTGGTCTTCAAGAGCCTCCATAGTGTTTTCCAGAAGTAACTCATGAACTTAACATCCCTGTCTGAGACTATTGACTTAGGAACCCCATGTAGTCTCACAATCTCCTTCAAGTATAGCTCAGCAACACTTGCAGCATCCTCAGTCTTCTTGCAAGCCACAAAGTGAGCCATCTTGCTAAACCTGTCAACAACAACCATTACAGAATCCTTACCTCTTTGTGTCCTAGGTAGTGCAACAATAAAGTCCATGCTCACATCCTCCCAAGGTTTGTTTGGCACTGGTAGTGGAGTGTAAGGTCCAGTCTGGAAAGAACTCTTGGCTTGTTGACATGTGGAGCACCTCCTGAGGACAACCTGAACATCCCCTATCATCCTGGGCCAGTAGAATTGATCCTGCAGTATTTCAAGTGTCTTTTGAACCCCAAAGTGTCCCCCTAGTCCTCCTGAGTGTACTTCCCTGATGAGTAGATCCCTGTAAGAACCCCTTGGATGCATAGCTTGTTTCCTTGGAACAAGAACCCCTCCTGCAGCATGTACTTCCCCCCTTGAGTCCTTCCTCCTCCAGTTTGTGTGATCCATTCCTCAGCAAAGTCAGGGTCCTCCTTGTACAATTCTTTCAGAAATTCAAACCCCAACACCCTTTGCTCCATGACTGCTAACAAAGAATGCCTCCTTGACAGTGCATCTGCCACAACATTCTGTTTCCCCTCCTTATACTTACTAGAGAATGTAAAGGATTGTAGAAACTCTACCCACTTGGCATGCCTGTGATTCAGCTTGTGTTGGCCACTGATATACTTCAATGCCTCATGATCCGAGTGCAGAACAAAAGGCTTTGGCTTCAAGTAGTGCCCCCAATGCATGACTGCTCTGATGATGGCATAGAATTCCTTATCATAAGTGGAGTACTTGAGCTTGGCACCATTCAGTTTCTCACTGAAATAAGCAACTGGTTTTTGCCCTTGTATCAACACTGCCCCAATGCCAACCCCACTAGCATCACATTCCACCTCAAACAGCTGATCAAAGTCAGGTAGTTTAAGGATTGGAGTCTCACACATCAACCTCTTGATCCTCTCAAAGGATTGTTGGGCCTCCTCAGTCCACTGAAACTCCCCTTTCTTCAAGCACTCAGTGATGGGTGCTACAACTGAACTGAAGTTCTTGATGAACCTCCTATAGAATGAAGCCAACCCATGGAACCCCCTTACCTCAGTGATGGTTTTAGGTGTAGGCCATGTTTGAATGGCTGCAACCTTCTCCTGATCAACTGAGATTCCTCTTCCTGACACAATGTACCCTAGAAATGCTACCTCCTCAACCATGAAGGTACACTTCTCTAGCTTCCCATACAGCTTCTGCTCCTTTAAGATCCCAAAGATTGTTTCAAGGTGCCTGAGATGTTCCCCTCTGCTGCTACTATACACTAGGATGTCATCAAAGTAAACCACAGCAAACCTGCCCAAACAAGGCCTCAACACTTCTGTCATAAGTCTCATGAAGGTGCTTGGTGCATTGGATAGTCCAAATGGCATGACAAGCCATTCATACAGACCATGTTTTGTCTTGAATGCAGTCTTCCATTCATCCCCCTCTCTGAGCCTCACCTGATGGTAACCCTGCCTTAGATCAATCTTAGAAAAGACCTGAGCTCCACTTAGCTCATCAAGCATGTCATCTAGCCTTGGAATGGGGAACCTATACTTGACTGTAATGTTGTTGATTGCCCTGCTGTCAGTGCACATCCTCCAGGTGCCATCCTTCTTGGGCACTAGTAGAGCAGGTACAGCACAAGGGCTTAGGGACTCCCTCACAAACCCTTTGCTCATAAGCTCCTCAATCTGCTTCTGCAACTCCTTGGTGGCAGTTGGGTCACTCTGTAGGCTGGCCTATTTGGCAGCACAGAACCTGGGACCAAATCAATGTGGTGCTCAATCCCTCTTAGGGGTGGTAGTCCATCTGGTAATTCTCTTGGAAAGACTTCCTTGTATCTCAAGATCAAAGGTTCAACCTCTGCTGGCAACTTGGAACCTTCCCCTTCTGTTACTTCCTTAGATAGCAAGATGATCACAGGTTGTTCTTGCTTCATCTCCTTGATCATAGCTGCCTCTGATAAAAACAACACCCCATTGACCTCCTCTGGCACATTGGGACTCCCATAATTCCTCTGGTTGGGTGGTAGAGGTGTCAAAGTTACCTTCTTTCCCCCATGCCTGAAGCTATAGGTGTTATCCCTACCCTGATGAGTGGTGTTTCTATCAAACTCCCAAGGCCTCCCTAGTAGTAGGTGACAGGCATCCATTGGTACTACATCACACAATACCTCATCTTGGTATACCTTCCCAATAGAGAATGGCACCAGGCATTGCCTATCAACCCTCACCTCAGCCCCCTTGTTAAGCCATCTCAGTTTGTAGGGGTGTGGATGCTCTTGAGTAATCAGACTTAGCTTGTTTACTAGGGTGATGGAAGCCACATTGGTACAACTCCCCCCATCAATGATCAAGTTGCATACCCTCTCTTGAATGGTGCACCTGCTTCTGAATATCAAGGACCTCTGGTCATCCTCCAATGGAGTATGTTGAGAGTGCATGACCCTCCATAGGACCAAGTTATGGCCTGTGTCAGGATGAGCCATGACCACGTCCTGCATTGGTTCCTCCTCAGCTGTCACTACCTCTAACACCATGCTGTCATCAACCTCATACTCAACTAATCCCTCCTTCTCCCACTCTTCTACCTCCATAAGTGTCATGGTTCTCTTAGAAGGACAGTCCTTCCTAAAGTGACCATAACCTTGGCATTGGAAACATCTGATTTTGTTCTCAGTTGGGGTGGGGTTGGGTTTAGAGTTCACAACTCCCTTTCCTTTGTCTGTGGTTGATTGGCTGGTTGTCTTAGGGGTCTCTCCCATCCTGTAATACCACTGTAAGGTTTGTATGCAGGTCTAGTAACAGGCTTAGGTAGAGCTGGTTTGGTTTTCCCCATTTTTTCAACCCTCAAAGCCAGGTTGACAACATCATCATAGGACCACAAAGGTTGCATCCTTACTCTAGCAGCAATGCTCCTATCTAGACCCTCTAAGAATCTGGCAATCCTTTGCTCAGGTTTCTCATTGACCTCACACTGGATAGTCAATTGCTCAAAGTCTCTTA
>JAIUZE010067194.1:0-11527 GCA_022085475.1 Heliosperma pusillum
TTACTCAAACAATCTCCCACTTGTCCGATACAAGTTGTGCATGTAGCAACACTATTGTGGAGGATTCCTACTCCAACAATATCTCCCACTTGTCTCGACAAGTTGTGTGCTACCGATTCTCTTGTCTCTTTTGTGTCACATCCTCCCACTCATTGCAAGGTGTCTTACAAGTCGCACTTGCAATTGAAAATTATAAATAGAGTGGTTTTCTCAATCTGGGAGAGTAACTGTCTGACCGGAAAATCTACCAGAGATCTCTTCCGAGCGTGGCCACGCATTTCCAGTTACTACTCCTCGAGTGGCCCGAAGATGTTAATACCCAACGTGGGTGGACAATTCATGTTGACCCATCTTACACTGTATGATGCAGATCACCATGACCTAGAAGATGTCCATCGGCCTCCTTTCACGGCACGACCTAGGACAAAAACCAAAGTCAATCGGAAACTACACCGACTCAGGTAAATGGTCGCCAGTCTAAAGCATCGACTCATAGGAATATAATAGAAATCCCCGCCACGACCAGGCTTCAACAATTTTGATAAGGGACTCTATTATGGTCACTGCCCGACAGAGTGTCTCAACAGTCTGTCTATGTAAACGACCAGTCATCTCCATGACCCCATGGTGCTGAACCAACTATCGATCGACTTAAAATCTAGTCACTTCGAGACGTCACCTCAAATGAGTGACTAGGGACAAAACACTAAGTTCATCGTGTTCACTTGAATTGGGTTCAACCTTTCTTTCAACCAATTCGGATAAACAAAGTATTAAAATTTAGTCACACTAAATAAAGGAGTTTTTAATGAAACTCTAACAATGAATGCGATTATCTAATATTTGGAAAAATTGATACGCTATCAATAATTTCATATCTTATAATCTCTAGCAATTCAGGTACATATTTCAATCTCCATTGAAATGACATGACTATCATGTTCAGCCTGCAAAAGGCATGGCTAATGGATTAGCAATACTTGCATCTTTCCCATCGTTCTGATTGCTATTTCTCTTTGTCTACGTAATCTCATATTACATAAAACTTTCTGTGTACATGTCTAGGTTTGAATCTAGACTTAGGAGTCTTGGCCTATAGGTAGCTCCCACTGTTTTACCAGTATCATGGGATATGATATACAACTATAGGAACTACTTCTAGTCCCTCCAATACTGTCGAATCCAAGCTACTTTCATATGCATCATCATATGATGCAATGTACTCTATTTCCGTTTGTGAATTCCGCAATGATAAACCGCATGGAACAATTCCAGCGGATACATGACATTTATATTTGAAAATGTCATTCCTACTTGGAACCTTTCCAATAGTCTTTTTTACTTGGGACTCTTCCAACAGATAAATCTTCTATAAAACACAACCAGTTCACTTTGATCAGTTTGGAAACTGAAGTCTGTGTAACCCCTTACACATAACTCACTGTAAACTTCAAACACATGGAACATATCTTTAGTCCTTCGCAAGCACTTAAGGATGTTCTTTATGGCTATCAAGTGACTCTCACTTGGATTTGAATGCAAAGGATTCGTCATACTCAAAGCATGCGAAATGTCGGATAGAGTATACATCACAGCGTTTATAATTGATCCCGCAGCGGAAGCAAAAGGAATCAATTATCATGTGTTCAACTTCCTTGAACTAATCAAAGATCTTATCAACATAATAATTTTGACTTAATGCTAATATCCTTTTAGATTTATCTTCATAAATCCAGATATCTAAAAGATGTATTCTACTTCTCCAAAATCTTCCATCATTTAAAATGATCAATATGTCTCCACATATAAGACTGATGAAAATCATATTACTCCCACTAAACTTCATGTATTCAACATAATTCCTCGAGATATCGAGAAATATTTTATGACATGATTGACACACTAATTCCAACTCTTTAGTGCTTACTTAAGACATCCTCTTAAGCTTGCAAATTAACTTAGGATAGTTAGGATATACGAACCCACAGGTGAATTTAAAATATACTACCTCTTCTAGAACCGTATTCAAGAAGGTGGTCCTTGAGGTCCAATTGACATCATACTATTATGATATGCTGTAATCGCTAAGTATATTCGAATGTTTTCAAAGAATTAAGATTGGTGCAAAACTCTTTGCCTACCCATTTATCTTTGAAAACATTTTAATGTTTATCTATGCAAATTTCGATCTTAAAAATCAATTTACATTGAAGAGGTCGTACTTCTTCAAGTAAAATTTACCAGGTCACATACCGACCATCACGCATGGAGTCCATTACGAATTGCATGACTCTAAGCCATAGCAAGAAGTTGGGACTAGAAACAGTCTCTTATAAGTCACATATTAGAATTCATCTCAGTAAAGTAGATTAAAATCCCACCTGACTTCTTAGGTTCCGAAGAAACAACTACTGAACAAGCAATGAGGAAAACCTTTTCCGGACCATATGCTCAGTTTGTGGCTCTTGAAACATTTTCTTCCACTCTGTCTTATCAAGAAATAATCGTATTTTTATTGAAAGACAGCATCACGAGTCACAAACGCTTTGTTCTCATGGTCAATGTGGGATTATTGAGCACTTGTTTCATTCAAATAACTTATAAATTAGGTACGCTACCTACCCATATCGTATATGGAATGAAATCAGACTGTTTTAAATGTGTTTTAATATGGTGGGAAAAGAAATAGCAGACAAAAATATTAAGATCACAAGGTTAGTCAAATGGCTCATTTTGACTTGACAAAGACAAAACCATATCGTATAAGGTTCTGTTTCTCTATTCAACAACGCCTTATCTCATAATGTGTGTTAGAGAAGTTAACTCGTGAAACTATTTCACAATACTTTTGGTGAAAAATCAAAGTCAATACTTAGATATTACTTTTACGATTTGGTCGTAAGTCCTTGATCTAATACTCTTGGTAGTTAGCTACTTCACATTGAAGCTCTTTGAACTTTTCAAAGCTTTCTCTTATCACCTCATTAAGTAGAATCAAATATAATATCTACTTAAATCGTCGGTAAATAAAGTGAAATAGTCATTACCATCTCTGGTTGTGTTTGTTATTGGACCACGCATATTATATGTAATGAGGCCAATAACTCACTAGTTCGATTTCCTTTTCAACAAAAAGGGCACAAATCATCTTGCCTTGAATACAAGATTCGCACTCACCATAAGATTCAAAATCAAATGTTTTAGGGATACTAGTCAAAACTTGCCTTTTAATGTGCTACACAATACAGAATTAAGATTAGATTTGGGTCACCAATTTTGAGCCTTTTACAATCTATATGAAAAATAATTTCTAATTTAGGTCAAGAATATAGTTACCTTTGATTGTTATGGGATATCCATTGACCAAGTATATGCATAAATAGATACAACGCTTGTTCCATTCACAAAAGTGAAACACTTGTGTCGTACACTAAAGTGGATACTATATTCTTTATTTAGAGGTTATGAATATAATAACGGTTATTAAAGTATACCTCTAAATCCAAAACTAGATTGATCACATTATAACTGTTATATGTCTCTATAGAAATAAAACTACAATAGTTCTATTTCCCTTGTAGGTTGACATTTAATCATGGTTAGTCGTCGCACGAATCATGATTATATGCATTGAATACATTGATGAAAACCATAATGGGTATCTAATACTTAAAACTTGCATTTTAGCAAAATAAAATAAATGTCAATCATATATATTTTATGGGTGAAAATATAGTACACCCAATTTCTAACTCTTTAGAAAACTTGGGGCATATTCTTTTCTTATGTCCTACCCTGTAAGAATAGAATCATCAAAGGTTGGGTTTGACACCTTGCTTGGATTTTGACTTTACTATTCAAAATAGACTTGCCTTTTTCCCTCGCCTTGTGCCAACATCGTGTCAACCTACTCTTGAACCTCGTTTTATTTTTAACAATTAAGAATATAAACATCCTTCTTAGAGCTTCCACTCACTTTTATGAATCTCTACCTAGACAAGTAGATTAGAATTATAATGAAGATAACTCTTTATTTCATTCATGGTTTTACCTTCAAAAAGGATAAACCTTTCATAAAATGACTACGGTATTTGGTTAATCGTGATTTCAAATAAATTGAGAAACCTAGTCGTCCCAACTGATTTGGCCTCTTTTGAGGTAAGCCTCGATAAGGAGCATTATGACGACATACCAAAAATTACAGATATTTTCTTTGGAGCAAAAAGATTGATGCACCATTGTAATAAGGAGACGTCACTAAAAACAAAATCAAAACGTTTTTGATTAAGTGTGACATATTCATAAACTCTTCATAAGAGATATTTGCAATGGTTAAAGTGAGGATCAAAAGAAAAATCATTTTGTCTTTAGCTACGGTGGTTTAAACGGAGATCACAATCAAAATGCTACCGTATAAAATAATGGAAACTCCTTTCCACGATTGAACGGATTTACAAGTTCGTAGAAGGAAAAATATTTGTCATTGCGCGAATAAATATGAACGGAAAATAAACATTCATTGCTATAATTTACTTCACTTGTAAAAACAATTTTAAACAAGTCACTCATATAATGACCCCTCACGAAATTATATAAGTGATTCCAAGACCCATCTTTAGACAAAAAATAGTCATCGCATGCTACCTTTATCTAAAAATGGTAAGTCAATACTTGACTAATTCTACACTTAGAACTCTTGGTTGATGGATTTCAACTAAATCCATCTCCTAGTCCCAAGATAACGCTTATCTCGTTGAGTCCAATCCAATTTTGGCTTGTGATCGCATCACCCTACTTACCCGAGGTAAAAAGGGACCCACGAACGTGGTAGCCCTAATGAACACGGGGTTCATAGGTGTTACTAATTGGTAAGGCTAAATCTCAATTTTTAAGTTATGTGAGAGGTCTTGTCAATTTTGTTATTAATTCCCTATAAGCGAACTAAGTCGGTGAATTTTGAATAACTTTGAATTGACAATCGAGAAATAAAGATGCATGTTGGCGATTTTTGGCATGTGCGGAAAACATAAAGCAAGCAAATAATAAATCCTAGTATGGCCACCTAGCTAATCTAATTAACTAGTAGATTAAAAAATCGGAAACCAACTCCTTGGCCCCTTGCCTCTTCATGGCACCGTCTTTTGGAACACCGACTTCGGGAATCTCCGTCTTCATAATAATTAATTACAAAAGATACAAATAAAATTCCTATTATACATTTGATCTAGAAAATGAAATTAATTTATTACAAACGGCGATACGACATCGCAAATAAAATTACAACCGAATCGGTATTCCCTTACATTACGGGTAATACCAATTAGAAATAATCTAGGCCATACTTGGTACAACTTGCATTAAAATTTAAACAAATGACATTCATTAATTTAACCATAACAACATAAATAAAAATGCTGAAAAAATATGCCAAAATCGCCCTTGATACTTATCATGCTCATTCTAGCTCGGTTTTATGGATTTCATCGATTTTTAACCATTAAAAAATAAATAATCAACACTTAAATCGTATTTAAGCTCAAACTAATCATCTAAACTGATTTAGAACTTAAAATTAGTCCCCACTAACTTTGTTTGTATTTAATTAGTTCGAATTGATCGTATTTGCTAAAAATAGAGGTTTAATCATAACATTTATGAAATAAACCCAAAATAAAATAAAAAAATCATACAAATTTGAAACAAAAAATTTTGTACATTCTGGAACATTCCAGGAACTCTAAAAACTAGAAACATTTGCCCAAAAGTTTTGAATAAATTTTATGAACAAATAACTTAATATTTAACGGTTTTATCAAATAAAAACAATTAAATATAGTAAAATTGTGAAAAAAATTATAAACTTTCACCAAGATGATATAAATAAGATTATAAAATGTACCAAAAAATTTTAAGACCAGAAAAGGACGTTTCAATTTTATAAACATAATAATCTCACTTTATTGACTTTTATCTCATAAAAATCAATAATCATGCAAAACTTAACTAAAAGTCACGAAATTTTACATACAGTATTTAAAACATTCATGTGAGAGCATATAAAAATTTCATGGCCAGAATCAACATACAACTAGTTTTAGTTAACTTTTAACATAAAATAAGCATATTAGCATGATTTAAAGGCCATAAATCAAAATAAAAAGCAAATTAATCCCTAAAACCACCAAATTTGACCACAAACATTTTGAGGTCAGTAGGTATGTATGCAAATCAAATTTTTTGTGCAAACCAATTTTTAACACAAAGTTTCAATTTTACCCAAGTTATCGTATAACTCGATTTTAATGCTTAAAATCGACATGCATGTAACAATTGAGCTCTGATACCACATGAAAGTCCTAGACCTCTAATTAGACTTCTCTAATTAGTTCATTAAATTACATTAACTTAATGATTTAGGATCTAGTTATCATGCATGCAAATATAAAAGCATAAAAAAAGATAAGACCAAGACATCCTTACATTGGAATTTTTCGGTTCAATATGGGCACAATAAGAACTCCTTCTTATTTTTCTTGAGCATGAAATTAAGTGGATGATCCTCCAAAAATAACCTCCAAAGTAGAAGGTCTCCTTCTTGTTGCACCCAAGAATCAACCAAAAAACACTATATTTATTAACTAGATAAATATAGCATTATCCCTTCAAAGATACTAGTAATATTACTACATTAGTAATATATGAAGTATATTATATTTGTGTGAGTTTCTTGAGAGAGGTTGAGAGAAGAATGCATGTAAGAATTTTGATAATAAAAGTTGAGCAACACTTGCTCTCTTATGTAACATGAAACCGGCCAAAGGCCTCTTTATGGGCAAATATTTTGATCATAATTTATTTCACATGCATTAGGTAGTGTATGGTAGTGAATGTAATCATTAAAGCAATTAGGACAAGTCACTATTACTAGGTGGAGTGTAGATTTAGGAGAGAATAATCATCATTAGTCTCCACTACTACCTTAACCGTCCACCATGAGTATAATATAGTCTATTTTGATTTTTGATATTTGTCTCACAAATACTTATTATCATATGCTTAATTATCTTATATAATTAAGTATTAATTTGATCATATATCAATTATATAACTCAAATTAATAAATAATATATACGTAACTTTTAAGTGATATTTTACCATTATATAAATATATAATGAGTACCACAATGCCCAGTTAATTTATTTTACAACTCCTTGTAAATATAATTAACTAGTTACCTCTACTTCAAAATATATACATAACCTCAACTAATTTAATGAGTTAACGATTGATCACTAAAATAAATCTTATTTAATCGTATTAAAATAAGACGTAAAATTTTATCAATCAATTATCGTATAATTGAGCAATAAAATTAATTTGCTCGAGTTCTTAACTCAATATCTAATAATTAGCTCACATAACTAAACATATATCAAATATATGTAAGGGACTAATTAAACTGTATCGTATACAAATAATTAATTTTCTATTTGGGTCTCATCCTATAGGTGTGACCTAAAGGGATCAGTTGATCACCGCCGTCATACGATAATAACGTCAAACTCTAGTCAGCCGAGCGTTACCGATTTACGTTAATCAACTGACGTGGAGTATCAAAATATACTAATCATGCCACGTATATTCCAAATGAGATTTATTATGTAAATGCACTATTTGTGGAGGACACTTATTCCAACAATTGCACCATGCTCGTGTAAAGATTATTTTGCCTTAATCTCTGGTACGGTTCTACCATATTGCACATTGCTTATGGGGTTTACTGCCACTTGACACGGGTGACTTCATTGGCATAAACCTATTTTAGAAGACTGAACGAGACCTAGAAAGAGTATGGGTGCATACATCCTTGATCATGAAAATGACAATGTGCTACATGAGTTTATGTGTTTTATTCGAATATTCCCGAGTCATTTTTAAACTCGAACTTCTGAATTAGCCACTTTCAAAAATAACATGGTTTTTAACCCGGAATGCTACCCAGTTAGACATAGAATTTTCTCGGCCAAAATAAACAATTTAAAGCCGGCATGCTGCCTATTTTAAAATGATCTCTCATTTTTATATCAGTCCAAATGTTTTTGACAATCCACCCATCCTTCCCACGCTTTAAGGGTCGTGTCATGTATGAATCTTAGCCATGAACACTTGAGTTCGAGTCGCACAATACATGGACCAACTGATCCATGCTAGTTGTAACAACCCGGATTTAAACCAAAATAACTATCGCAATAATAAATAATTCATCAAAGTATACAGATGAAACACGGGTCAAGGTGGCGGAAACACATGACCCACACCCGAGTCACTACTAACGAATCCAAAACAAAAACAAATAGAAGCCAAACTAACTACGCTAAGATCAAATTTGATTAAAATCCTAATCCATTATTGAAATCTCGCCACAAGTGTCTCTAGCCCAAGCATCCAGACAACCAGCATCCAATACAACATAGGGGCCCGATATCAGTCAGGAGTAGCTAGGTGTTCTCACATCCATGTTTACAACATGCTAAGCATGAACAAAATACATAATAGAAATAATTAGATCAATTGTAACATTGAAATACCATAAGCAATTAATTGCACTAACCAAGACAAACCTCGACCTCCTATTGGAGTGAGTATCTTCAACAATAGTGCGATCACTTAATTAAATCTCAATAATAAGAATACAAAGGAATGATGAATATTATAGTCAACTAGTCAACATTAATCGGTAACGATTGACTCACTTAAGTTTGACATTACTGTCGTATGACAGTGGTGATCAGTTGATCCCTTGAGGTGACACCTAAAGGACAATCCCCTAATCATGTACATTAATTAATTGTATAACGATACATATTAATTAATCCCTTAAATTGAACTATGTTTATATTGTAAGTGAGAATTATAGCTTATTGTAATATGATTAAATAAGATTCATTTTTAGTAATTTAATTGTTATATTACTAAGAATCCATTATGTTTATGAAAAATATGAGATAAGCAAAATTGGTTGACTATAATTACAAATTGTTGTTGATAATATTAACCAAGTATGAGATGACCCATTTTATTTACATATAATTATAAAATGTGACTTAAAATGTTAAGTCTAATTTATTTGTTAAGAAATTACATTTAAATTAGGTAAATGCACATTTATAAGGCAAATTACATGTTACATGTCACAAGTCACATATGTGACAAATGACAAATTGCAAAAATAAAATGGACACCCGTAATACATATGGGGACCGGCTTCATGAGCATGAAAGGAACTTTTAGATTTTAATTATTTGATCTAATAAGGATTAGACCAAAATGATAAAAACAAAAGCATAAGATTCTTTTCTTGTGAAGGCAAAATGAAAGTGACAACACACCCTACCACCATGGGGCATGTGGCCGGTGCTAGTGAAGAGAAAAGAGGACAAGTTTCCTCTTATTTATTCAACACTCCATCTCTTTTTCTTATACACATGCAAAGTCTCTACTTCTCTCTACATTCTCACTCTAGGACTTAAGAAGTTCATCTTATGTTTATATAATTTCTAATCAATTACTAAGTGTTGTAAGAGAGTTGTTAGAAGTATTTTAAGGGACTACTACTTAAAATACTAGTGTAGTATTTTAGTAGAGATTAAAAGGGTTGTCTTGGGTGCAACTAACTGGAGTGTTCTTACACTAAGAACTTGGAAAATCATCCTCTTCATATTAGCTCAAGAACAATATTTGAAAGGAGTTCAAAGATTGTGCCCATTTCTATATAAGCAATGTAAGGAAATTGTTTCTTCTTTATACTTTTGTTATGCATGCATAAGATCCACATAGTTTAGAGTAAACTATTCATAATACAATATTAGAAATGTCTAATATTGAGTTTAAGAAACAAACAAGTGGTATTAGAGCTTTGAATGTTGCATGCATAATTGATTTATAATTTTTTCGAGTTAATGTAACTTAAAGAAAACTAGTAATTTGTGTTTTATAAGATAAAATCACAAAGTCATTTTCATGTTAATATATTCTGGTCCTAATATAATTTTAGGTCATTTTGATGATTTATGAAAATTTATAGGAAATATTAATGGGAATAATCTATACTATTGAGCGTATTCCAATAATAATCCATATTTCATTTAATCCCACAATAAAACCAACTATTTAACATTTGAGTAAAGCTAAACCAGTTGGAAGGGATACCTATCCAACCGGTACAAAATTAATTTTTTTTTTTATAACTAAGTATCCATCATTACACTCGTCTTAACCCTCTCACTTTCCCCTTTAACCCATTAATTGTTAAACTCACAAAATTTCAACCGCCATTAATTGTTCTTATCACCGTCTCCATTATTCTCCCCTAATATTCTCATCATCTTCTCCAACAATCTACTTTGATCTTATTATTTATGATGAATCTAAATACCATCTATTTAGGGAAATTCTTGGCAATGTACGTGTAACTTTGAAATGATTTTATGGAGGGACATTTATGATGAATATAAGTACCATCCGATGAAATCTCGTTCCTCAATGCAACAAAATCTGCAATTTTTTGTTACAATAGTTCATGAACGAAGATCAAATCAGGGTTTTAATTTTTGGGCAAAATTAATTAGGGTTTACATGGAAATTGAAATTACTTCATTTAATGGCCATAAGAGACACCCATGGAACCTCCCCTTCATTTACTCCCTTCTTTGCCTTCAAATGATGACGAAAGTAACCTTCTTTGAGGTCTTTCAAGACCATGAATTTGTGGAGAATTTATAATTCATTTAAGAATAAGAAAGCTGAAAAAAAAATGGAGATTGAAGAAATAAAGAAAGCAAAAAATTATACAGAGAAGAAGGGTGAAGTATAAAGAAGAAGAAAAATTAAAGGAGAAAATAATGGTGAAGTATGGAGAAGAAGGAAGAAGAAGTTAAAGGAAGAATAACAAAAATAATGGGCCCCACACGTCAAATAACTGGAAACAACCGGTAAATAAGAGACCCAATGTGACACCCTCAAATTTGCGGAAAGAAAAATAATAATTTAAATACATAAAAGATACGAATATACATAACGAAGGAGTCATAAAATAAAAAGAGTCATTACAAAACGAAATACTATTCTACAAAAGAAATATACAAGACGGGAGACATATCTCCCGTATAAATACGGAAATAAAAGTGTGTACAATAATATACAAACTATGAACCGAATATAGGTCCAAGGTAAATACTTAGCTCGCTAGCTCGTCCATGTACCCCAAATATGCAACACCACCTGTTCGACCGCATTAAATATAAACACGGAAGCCACAGTCAGTGGGGAGTAACTCCGAGTCCTCCCAGCCACGAAATGTCGAGTTTGATGAAACATGAATAACATAAAAGCAATGTATATGGGAAAATACAAAACTTTAACATATATGATATGCTTTTCATGTTATGAAACAAATAACTAACATATAACCTATCATATGAAAGCTATCATGTGAAACAGATAATAAACTATAACTCGAGGTAGGGA